>JAGVVM010014489.1:0-18650 GCA_019149425.1 Psidium friedrichsthalianum
TCATCCTGCAACAAGCCAACGTCCCATACGGCCCTTCGTAGACGAAATTTTAACCTCCATCGACTTGAAAATGGCAAAGCGTATCCATATTTTTTCCATGGGGTAAACTTCCCAATCAATTCATCCCACCTTCTCATCAGGCAAGTGTCCCAGTCTGAAGGTATCCATTGGGCTGAGATAAAAGTTGGATATTTGAGGACAATGTTGCGACTCCAGAACTGCAAAAAATCGAAAATTACAGAGTTAACATGAAATTTCGATAAATTTTATTATTATTATTATTATTATTATTATTATTTTGCAATTAGCCTGAAAATGAGATTATAACAAAGTAATTTCCCGATTCAGAGTAATTTTTGCAGATTTTCTCTGGCCAAAATGAAGATAAATTAAAAGAAAAATAGTGACTATTTTTGTGTGTTTTTTGTGGCCTCAAATGCTATTTATTTATTAAATATTTTCCTAATTTCTGAAAAATATTATAAAATGCAAAAAATATGAAAAATCATTTTTTGGTCAAAATTAGTCCCCTAGGCTTAGCAAGGTCCCCAAAGTGATTTTTTTTTTTTTTTATTAAATATTTTAATATGGATTTTTCTATTAATTTTCTAAATAAAAATGCCGAAAAATACCGAAAATATGAAAAATCATTTTTTTGGTCAAAATTGGTTCCCTAGACTTGCCAAGGTCCCGCAAAGTTGATTTTTTAATTTTAATGAATTTTTTTGGCTTTTCTATTATTTTTGAAAATAAAAAATGGGAAAAATACCGAAAATATGAAAAATCATTTTTAGTTAAAATTGGTTCCCTAGGCTGGGCCAAGCACCCAAATTTGATTTTTTAATTTTATGAATTTTTAAAATGGATTTTCTATTGATTTTAAAAGAGAAAAAATGATTAAATATCAGGTGTTAACATCGCTAATCTTTGGCATAACTGATTGGTTATCTTTCCATATTCGATTAAATTGATCGGATTGGCTATCATTTTGCAATTAGATGATGCATGTCGAAAATCTCTAAAAAAATATTGCATACAGATAATTGCTGCATATAGAGTAGAATTAACATGTTTAAATTAAATTCCTTATAAGATAAATCATCATAGGATAGGATTGCATGTTTAATTGAGTTTCTTTGAATACATTAGGATTAGATTTCATTCTAAGATTAGAATATGCAATTTAGATAAAGAATTGAAATGCTTAAATAGTCTATCTTTATATGGGTTAGGGTGTTATTTCAAATTAAACTCTAAAATATGTGAGATAGCTATCTTTTAAGGCATAGTTTATTTTAAGGCATAATTACAATCCTAAAAAATTTAAAAAAAAATTTAGTGCCCTATGTCATCATGCATTGCCATGTTTGCCATGTCATTTGGCCATGTCATTTTAGAAGTCCACATGTTTAGGTTAATTAATTAATTCAGCATGTAGATTGCATGCTAGGATTGATCTAATTTTAATTGCATGTCATGTAGAGTTAGTCATGTAATTTAATTAAATTCAATGGCAATTCTTAGAATAGCTCGCATTAATTTATGGCATTGCATTTAAGTTATTTTTTCATTAAAAAGAGAAAACCAAAAAGAGAGAATATGGTTTGGTGCTGTCCTCACTAATTGATCTTGAGTGCTGAGTGTTTTAATTCAATTGTTTGAGCCCTCATCTGATAACCTTTGTTAGTGACTCAGGTTAAGATTTAAGATGTAATCAAACTTATCTGATCAAACTTTTTTTCATGAAATAAAAAGGTACCAAAAATGTGTTAGAGTAAATATCATGTAATTAAGTCCTCGGATCATTATTTTTTGTTGGTAAGAATAAAGTGTTTTTCGCGATACTTTATTTAGGTGTCTAATCAGCCTACCATAAAATGATTAGTACGATCTTCCAAATTAAAAAATTTGCATGTTAAATATTGAATCTAAGGTGCGATTTGGTAGAGATTGGGAGAGCTCGAACTAAGTCAGTCATTTAATTAATTGATTTGGTAATCCATTAACCTAAAATTGAAAACTTAATTTTAGGACGCGACACATGTTCGACTCAAAGTGGAGCCTTGGGCTTTTATCATTTTCGACAAGCAATAGTGTCGAGAATTAGTAATTTTTTGAATTTTCAATATTACCCTCACTCAACCTTCATAATTTTTTGTGTTTGGCAAATTAATAATGGTGATCACATTAGTCCAAACTAATTCTCATTCCACAAAAAAGGTAAAGGATGACGACGGCTGTGACTTTGGGCACCCAAAGATCTTTAGGTCAAATTTTTGGTGTTTGACAAATTTTTTTGTAAACATTTTTGGCTCAAAGTGGAGCCTTGGGCTTTTAGCATTTTCGACGAGCAATAGTGTCGAGAATTAGTAAGTTTTTGAATTTTCAATGTTACCCTCACTCAGCCTTTATTATTTTTGGTGTTTGACAAATTGATAATGTCGAGAATTAGTAATTTTTTAAAATTTCAATAGTACCCTCACTCAACTTTATAATTTTTTGAGTTTTTAACATTACCCTCACTCAGCCTTCATAATTTTTAGTGATTTGTTAGTTTCATAGAAGCAAGGGAGACTAGACCACAACTTAGCCCAATGAAAAAGTAAAGCATGACGGCTGTGAAAAAGTAAAGCATGACCGCTCAAAGATCCTTTGGGCACTCAAAGATCCTTAGGTCAAATTTTGGTGTTTGACAAAATTTTTTGTAACATATTCGGCTCAAAGTGGAGCCTTGGGCTTTTAGCATTTTCGATGAGTAATAGTGTCAAGAATTAGTAATTTTGAATTTTCAATATTACTCTCACTCAGCCTTCATAATTTCATATTTACCCTCGTCTTCATCTTTTTCCTTCCCTCTTTGGTTATGTTGCTGCTCCCTTCTCTCCGTCGGATCGCCGCTACAAGCACCACTAAGGAGGCGACTGTCGAACGACCCCGTCGCTGCAAGCACTCCAGCATCGAGCAACTGCTCCAAGCCCTTCATTGCGACAACTACCCCCTCCTTCACACGATCCCAACGTGCCTCGCCTCCCCAGATCTAAGCTTGTGAGGGCTCGACATGGCCGGTCGAGGGTCAACCTCGCAAGCCCAGACCATAGCGAGGCAGCAACCTCACTGTCGTCAGGCAAGGCACAATGGCGAGGTTGAGCGAGGCTTAGCCGCGCCTTTGGCCGGTCGTCAGATTGGTTAGAGATAGGGGAGGGGTTGGGAAGGAAAAAAAAGAAATAAAAAAAATCATAAAAAAAATACAAAAAAATTAAAATATTCGGCTAAAGGTATTTGCAAATTTATGTTTACCAAATAGCATTTTCCTGAACTTTCTTTTCGAGGCACTTTTTAATTATAATTTGCGAATTTATCAAACAATTTTCCATTTCATTAAATTCATCAAATAATTTTTGCATTTCATTAAATTCCTTCAGACTAAAGGCAGTTGCATTTTTCCAAAGGCTTTTCTCCAAACCCTTTCCAAACGCAGTCGACGTCCTACTCCTCACTTTTCTTTAATACTTTTTCTTTTGTAGTTTCTCTTGCCTTACTTCACATTGTACTTCATCTTTATTTTTAAACCAACCTCAAATTAGTATTGGAGTTTGGAATTAATGCAATTAAAAATTTCAAATTGGTATCCCGCATCATATTTATTTGAAACTAATTTTAGTCTCACAAAAAAAATCAAAATCGATAGACACTTTTTATCCCAAATTATCGTCTCGCAAAAAAATTTAAATCGATATGCACAATTCAAACTCGTCTCTTTGATCCAAATCTATCCTCCGTTCAATTGTACACGTGTCGGCACAAATGGACTTACTACATCAAATATATTATTCTCAATCTTAGATCTGTCTTGAAGTAGTTTGAGATGTGTGCATCTTGATGGGATATTGGAAAGAATGCTGAAGGACCGTGGTTTTGGATAAAGCGTACTGATTGGACTTTTTTTTTTTTTTATAAGAATTAGTTTGGAGTAATGTGATCGCCATTATCAATTTGAGATTTTTTATGAAATGAAAATTAGTTTGAGTAAATATGTCATCCAAGTGAATAAGTCCACTCATTCATTGCCAAGTGTTCAAATAGGGCATATTTTCAGATTTTCTCTCTCTCTTGGTTTTTTTTTTTTTTGGTAAAGGTAAGTAGTACAAATGACAAATCACAACATCCGGTTACAAGAAAGAGCCCGAAACAAAACAAACCTCTACCCGTGGCGACACGAATGTCGGAGCTAGTGCAGGGGTGTCGGGGTTACAAAGAAAACAGCTAAAGGAACCAGGCGCGAAACACAACCAAACAGCAGCCACAGAATTCGAATGACACACAGAATGCTGGGGATCCGAGGCTACAAAAAGACAACAAGAACAAGCCAACGAGAAGAAGGCCCAAACAACGGCCAAAGGAACCGAAAGAAAAAGGGCACCGCTAATCAAAAATGGACAGGGAACAGCCCCAAGCAGTCTGCATCCTCCTGTTGCGGGTTATCTTCAACATCCTTGAAGGTGAGAGCTTTATCCTGGACGATCTTGAGAAGATGCTGCTTGAGGGCTGGGATAAAACGATACTGATTTCAGAAGATAATATTATTACATTTAGTCCAGATTAAATGACATAAGGCAGCAAAAGAGTACCGAGCAATGCTTCGGTGAAATTGGTGGCCACTGATGAACCGAATGGCCCAAGAAATATTCTTGGGTTATTCTCTCTATTTTCTCACTATTTATTTTTGCCTTTACAGGCCATGAACAACGCTCGCGGCCGCGGATTGCAATGTCACCGGCCAACCATGGACGACCCACACAGCACGCCGACGAGGAGGATGTGCTCGACGAAGGCGACACGAGTGAGGGAGGACTACTCGAGTCCTCGATGTAGTTGAGGGTGACAATGAAGGGAGGGATGAGGGGTCGAGATGGTGAGGCACTACCGTGAGGGAAGATCAGACCGTTGTTGTGGCGGTGGACAGGGGACGAGTGAGATTAGCATTTTAGTGCGGGAGGATTTGGGGCATTTTTCCAGGTGATGAAGACGGTGGTGGCAATAGGCAGCATGGACGACGCTCGCGGCCAAACATGGACGACTGGCTTATGAGTCATCCATGGTCATTGTCGGTGCCGATCGACCAGATCCGATCGACTTAGTGAATGCCAGTGACTCCACCGGTGGGGGAGGCGCAGAGTTCGGTCTCAGATGAGGGAGCGGTCAGGTGAACGTGGATGCCATGTGCAGGTGAAGGAGAGGGCAAGAAGGGGGGAGAGCGGGGGCTATGAATCGAGATGCACAAGGGTGTGTGTCGGTGTCGGACACGTGTCGGACTCGAACACATATCCGACACGGGGGACAAGCCGTCAACATGCTTATCGAGCATCCATTTAAAAAAAAAAAAGAGTACTAAATTCGCCACTCAGAGATCCTCAATTGCAAGCTACTACGGAGGGCTTTTCTAAAAAAGAAAAAGTTATTTATACTGTACATTTATGTTTCACCTTTAGCATTTTAAAAAGCCATCATACTTGCTATCTTCACTAGGCAATAGACTCTTTATTTCAACTTGTATGCCTTTAGATCTCCTTTCTAAACTTCTAAGGAGACTTCATATTTGTCACTCTTTTTCCAGGTGTTCTGCTCCTCTTCTCTGCTAAGGGAGGAGAAAAAACCACAAATTCTCGTGCAATTACCCCAACTACAGCTTCACAAGATTCTGCAAAGAATGAGCCATCACAATTGATCGTAGTGACACCCTCTCCTGGCATTCACTACTTAACAGGAATTTTGTCATAACTCCATTCCCCTTCTTTACTTTCATCTGGCTTGCTGTAACATACTCTTCCATAGCATGCTGGATGTTGCAAATCAGTGCTTTATGATCCGGTAATTTCCCTCTAAAGACTGCCAGCAAATGAAAGCCAATTTCCTCACCAGATCTTTCTTTTTCAACTTCGATCAATGGCTTGTTATCTCCTCCCTGTTGATTCTAATCCCCACGCGGCCAAACCATATTTGCACCTTCACCATTCACGGTTAAGGATCAAATGTTCAGTGGATTCTTTTTCACGACAAAAAACACATCCCGGGGAAACTTGCTCTTCTTTTCAAACAAATTTGCAGCACTGACCACTATATTGGAACATGGCTTCAAAGAAAGTGCATCATCTTCTGGGACAGTCTGCAGTCCACACTAATTGCCATACTCTACTATCAACAGCAATGGCGGAACTGGAAGATCACGGCTGAGGCATTTGCCACTTCTTCTTCTGCATGGCAAAATAGAAGGCAGATTTCACTGATTTCTGCCATCCTTTTCCTTCGAAATCTTTTCACGGTTTTCCTTGATATCGTGGAAAACAAAAAGGAAAAAATCTATTCGTTTCATTGATGATGACTGTCTTTTTCTGTGTCTCCTGAGTTTCTTTTGATTTTTTTTCTGATTTTTAAGCATTTCTCTCTGCTTTTGAGACGTTGTGCTGATTTTTGAAGCTTCCGTTTGTGTTGTTTCCTCAAATTAATTTGATTGAAAGAATTATAAAAATGATAATTTATTATACACATATAAATATATATTAATATTCAACATGTCTTAACATGTCGAAATTTTTTATTTTGATAATGACATGTTGCGTGTCGTAACATGTCGTATTGCGTGTTGAGTGTCGCGTGTCAATGCTATATAGAGTGGAGGGCAACGGAGGGAGAGAAAAAATTCTGGAAAGTGGGCACAGTATGGCCACATGGCGATCAATGACTGGATTTACGCAATGCTCATGTGGCAAAGCAAGTGTACCTAGTATTATATTATACAAATGACAAAGTACCATGAAATACTAAAATAGAAAAATAGGTACAACTACATATAGACGTGACAAACATTATTTAATGAAAATGATGTCAAATAAAAGAAGTGACTTTTGATGTGGACAAGGACAAATGTGCTGGCTACGTAAGCATCCACAAATCTTTTTAAAAATTTCAGGTCGAACATAGTATTATAGTTTACAAATGACAAAATATCATGTAATAATAAAATAGAAAAATAGGCATGATTACAGATAGCCGTCGCGAACATCATTTTAATGAAACTGATGTCAAATAAAAGTAGTGTTTTCGACGTGGACAAGGACAAATGTGGCCGCTATGGTAAAATCCACAAATTCTTAAAAATTTCAGGTCGAACTAAGCAATATGACAGATGTTCTGTAACAAAAAAGGGCGTTTTGCAAAAAAAAATCATCAAAAGCCCCAAAAGGAAATGCCCGTATGATCCAGAAGATTGAAAAGGAAACTAGAGTTCATCTCCATGATGATGATGTGGAATCCCCTTCTCCCTTGAAGATGAGCCAACCCAAACACATAGTGTGTGCAAGCAATCCAAATCTGGTCTCTCACCGGGATTCCGGAGAAAGTTCTGAACCAGAAGGAGGAATCTTTTCCTTGCTTTCTGAAAACCCACAAAAATCCAAGTCTATATGCTGATGCCTCACCGACTCCTCTTCCCTATAAACATTTACCTCTGCAAGTATGCCAAACCCATTACCCTCGTAGCCCTGATAGGACATTGGAGCAAGTGCATCGATTCTTGACACCAAAGTCCTTCCTGAAAGATGTTGGGTCGCCTATACTCGATACATCAACTCCGCCTCAGGAGACACTTTTGCTATCAAAGTCCGCAGCAAGCCAAAGCCTATCATGTTCTAATTCGTTCCCCAGTGCACCGCAACCACTAAATTTCTTGGCTCTAGTTCCCCAGATAAGGTTATCATCATTGGAAGGGACGTCCTAATCCAAATTCCACGATTCAGAATTTTGCCTAATGGACTTAGGTTCAAAGGCCATTTTAGGGAATTTGCGGATATCCAACGATTCTTCGCCATCCAAATGAAGAAATTAGACCCAATAATGCAAACTATGCTAAATGCTTATGCAAATACTCATTCCGAGTTTACCCAGAAATGTGCAAACCCTCTATGGGAGAATCCCACGTTCACACATCGAGTGATCCTCGTTAAAACATTATCATAACGACTTCAATAGTTTAAATAACTTGATCGGCAATTATAACATAAGAAAGAAGAAAAACTAAAAGACAAGACCTCGCGGGGAGTCAATTTCAAAATGTTGTATGTCCAAGCCTAACTTCACGGGAAGATTCGATGATCAACCACTGTTTGTGTTTTGTTGCTATAACAAATTCGTTTTTATGGAATATGTAAATCTCTATAGGGTGTACCATGTTGATTTAATTTTGTAAATTTTACTTCTTTTAGTTGCTTTGTGCAATTTACATATTTACCTCGAAGTTATGAATTTCTCTTTCATATAAAATGAAGATTTCCATTTCGACAAAAAAAAAAAAAGCCTAACTCCTTAATTTTGATTGGAATATGGACCGTACCTTTGCAAAATAGCCTGCAATTTAATTTCATTCTTACACAAAATATGATATGAGCAATTCAATTAATTTAGGCATATATGTCGACGATTGAAATGAAATATTGTTACTGCGGTATCCCGTGAAATTATGAAATCGGCGGTGGCTAAGAAAAGCTTCACATGCATCGTCTGCGTCTTTGAGGCATTTTCGCAAACACCTAGAAGGCTAGAACTTCACCTGTTCATGTATGTGAACTTATTGAGAAGGGAAACACTCTGCGGACATTTTCCGAAATTCAGATGCCAGATTCCGGGGACAAATCTGAGCCTCAAAGGGTTCTTCATCACCATGGTGAACTCCTGCTTCTCCGACAGGTCCACCTCCTCGCCCGCAACCGTCCGCCACTGAAACAGCCACACCAAGTTCGCCACGAAGTACTCCAAGTGCAGCATCGCAAGCCCGTACCCGGGACACATCCTCCTCCCCACCCCGAACGGCATCATCTTTATCTCCTTGCTCCCCGTGATGTCGAACTCGCCGGCTTCTCCTTCGCCGCGGCCGCAGTTCAAGAACCTCTCGGGCTTGAACGCCATCGGGTCTTCCCAGACTTCCGGGTCCCAACCCATCTCTGCACCATGAAGTTGATGATCCCGTCCTTGGGGATCGTGTACCCTCCCAGCTCCGCATCTTCCGTCACCGCGTGCGGCACCACGAAGTGCGCCGGCGGGTGGCGTCGTAGCCCCTCCAGCACCACCGCCTTCAGATAGCCCATCCTCTGCAAGTCCTCCTCCTTCACCTGCTCCGCCCCTTGTCCGACGACTGATTTGATTTCATCATAGAGCCTCTCTTGGATTTCCGGGTACTTGACCAGGTTGGCCATGATCCACTGCAGCGCCGTGGACGTCGTGTCGGTACCGGCGTTGAGGAACTCATTGCAGAGGCTCGTTATCTCGCACTCTTCCAGCTTCCTCTTCTCCTCCGGCAGCTCCAGGTCCAGGAGCGAGTCCACGTACGACACGATCCAATCGCCGTCGTCGCCGTTCCTGTCCTTTTTGGATTTGCTCAGTTGATCTCGCTTGGCCTGGGATCGAGCTCTGATGAGCGGGACGACGACGCGCTTCCGACACTCCACAGCTCGTAGAACTCCTTCCACCGCTTCCGGAGCACGAGCTTGGTCAGCCGGGGCCAGAAATTGAGCACGTTGAACCGCCGCAGATTCAGCAGCAATTTTCGCTCAGCCTCCTCGATCTGCTTAATCTGCTTCTCTTCGAGCCTATCTCCGAAGCACATGAGGACCAGCAAGCAGAACATGGCGAACTGGAAGTGGCCGACGGCGCAGACGACGCCGCCAGGCTGGGACTTGAGCTCCCTCACAAGGATGTCGAGGACCCACGCGCGGGCACCGGAGTAGGAGCGGAGGCGGGAGGGATGGAGGATCTCCGCCATGAGGTTCCGGCGGAGAAGGCGCCAGGTGGGGCCGTAGGAGCTGGAGCTGATGTTGTGCTGGTTGGAGGAGAGGACGCGCATGGTGGCCAGGGGCGGCGGGCGGTCGGCGAAGACGGCGCCGCGGTGGACGAGGGCCTGGTGGGCGAGGGCCGGGGAAGAGACAAAGACTGCGGGTTGGGAGCCGATGTGGAGGGTGACCATGGAGCCGTGTCGGGCGTGGAGGGAACGGAGGACGAGTTCGAGCTCAGAGAAGGACTTGCGGAGCCATAGGAAGTTGCCGATGACCGGGAAGGTGAGAGGCCCCGGCGGGAGGCTCTTCTTCTTGGGGGCGGAGGAGAGAAGGTTGACGGCGGCTCTGAGGAGGGCGGCGACAGAGAGGGCGACGAGGATGAGGAACCAGAGATCCATCTTTCGCCGGTGCGACTTTTGGGTTTGACCAAATTGCAACTTTGCAGGGAAAGGTGGAAACCCAAACAAACGCTGAGCATAAAAGTAAATCCCAAATAATTCTTATTACTTATTCGGGACTTAGTTTAAGAAACAAGTAAGATGTACTCGCTAGTCTCGATATCGATTTGAGATTTGAATTGTGGTTTCATCAAAATTTCTCGAAATTGTATATGATGGTGTGGGCCTTTTTCGATTGTATATAATAGGAAGCAGAAATTGAATTTGAACTCTGCAAGGATCAAGCACGTAGAATGAACGCATCACTTATTGATCAACATATGCAAACTAAGAAGAAGGCTCTTATGCTTGTTCAAAATCGCGGTGTGAAGATGCAGAAATGATGTGATGAAAGGAGGAAGACCCATCTTGTTAAATCAGGAGATGTCTTATTGTAAACGGCGTAATATGACCAGTTAGACATCAAAACGTTGAAAGCATTCTAGTTTAACGTGGAGAAAGACATGCTTGTCGATCAAGTGAAACGTTGACAAGTTCCTTAGAAGTTTGGGTTTGAATCAAGGAATGCTGAATTGATTCGACAATGAGTTGCTGTTACGTTTAATTAAGTTAGAAATTAAACGGTAAATACTCACGAGGCGTCAATTTTAAAGTATTGTATTTGCAGGCCTAATCCCTTAATTTTCGACGGAACATGGACCGCACCTTTGCAGACTACCCCTGCAATTGAATGCTACTTCTTTTGCAAATCAGCTAGGAATATGAAATTAGTGTTTGGTGTGGCATCGGAATCGAAGTGTGGTGGCTAGAAAAGCTTCACATGCATCGTCTTGATCATCGCCGGGCATTGCCGTCTGCGGAAACATGCATCTTTCAGGAATTTTCGCAAACACCGGAGGTTCCCAAGTAAAGAAGCATAAGTTCACTTGCCAAATCTTATTGTATGCACCATCACAGAGCGCGCGCAAGTTCGTTTATGTGAAAAAATGAGAAGGCAACAGTATACAGACATTTCCCGAAGTTCAGGTGCCCAAACTCCTGGGACAAATGTGAGCCCTCAAAGGGTTCTTCATCACGATGGTGAACTCCTGCATCTCCGACAGGTCCACCTCCTCGCCGGCCACCGTCCCCCATTGGAACAGCCACACCAAGTTCGCCACGAAGTACTCCAGGTGCAGCATCGCAAGCCCTACGCCGGACAGATCCTCCTCCCTGCTCCAAAGGGCATCATCTTTATCTCCCTGCTCCCCGTGATGTCGAACCCGCCCGCTTCTCCGCCACCGCAATTCAAGAACCTCTCGGGCTTGAACGCCTTCGGGTCCTCCCAGACTTCCGGGTCCCAACCCATCTCCGCCACCATGAGTTGATGGTCCCGTCCTTGGGGATCACGTACCCGCCCAGCTCCGCTTCTTCCGTCACCGCGTGCGGCAACACGAAGTGCCCAGGCGATGGCGGCGCAGCCCCTCCAGCACCACCGCCTTCAGGTAGTCCAGTCCTGCAGGTCCTCCTCGTTCACTTTGCTCCGGCCCCTTGTCCCACGACTGATTTGATTTCATTGTAGAGCCTCTCTTGGATTTCTGGGTACTTGACCAGGTGGCCATGATCCACTGCAGTGCCGTGGACGTCGTGTCGGTACCGGCGTTGAGGAACTCCGAGCAGAGGCTCACCATTTCTTTCCTCCTCCAGCTTCCTCTTCTCCTCCGGCAGCTCCAGGTCCAGGAGCGTGTCCACGTACGACACGATCCAGTCGCCGTCGTTCCCGTCCTCCTTGGCTTTGTTCAGTTGCTCTCGCTTGGCCTTGGATCGAGCTCTGATGAGCGGGACGAGGACGTGATTCTGATATTCGCAGAGCTCATAGAACTCCTTCCACCGCTTACGGAGCACGAGCTGGTCAGCCGGGCCAGAATTGAGCAGCCGAACCGCCGCACACCCAGCAGCAACCGTCGCTGAACATCCTCAATCTGCTTAATCTGCTTCTCCGCGAGCCTGTCCCCGAAGCACATGAGGACCAGCAAGCAGAACATGGCGTACTGGAAGTGGTCGACGACGCGGACGACGCCGCCTGGCTGGGACTTGAGCTCCGCCACAAGGATGTCGAGAACCCAGCACGGGCGCGGGAGTAGGAGGGCAGGCGAGAGGGATGGAGGATTTCTGCCGTGAGGTTCCGGCGGAGTAGGCGCCAGTTGGGGCCGTAGGAGGAGGAACTAATGTTGTGCTGGTGGCGAGATGACGCGGTCGGCAGCGAGGGCGGCGGGCGGTCGGCGAAGACGGCGCCACGGTGGACGAGGGCTTTGTGGGCGAGGGCCGGGGAGGAGACGAAGACGGCGGGGCGGGAGCCGACGTGGAGGGTGACCATCGGGCCGTGGCGGGCGTGGAGGGAGCGGAGGACGGGCTCGAGCTCTGAGAAGGACTTGCGGAGCCATAGGAAGTTGCCAATGACGGGAAAGTGAGTGGGCCAGGCGGGAGGTTCTTCTTCTCGGGGAGGAGAGGAGGTTGACGGTGGCTCTGAGGAGGCGGCGACGGAGAGGGCGACGAGGATGAGGAACCAGAGATCCATCTTTTGCCAGAGCGACTTTGAATTTTTGAGTTTGACCAAATCGAGGATTTTTTCTCGAGGTGACATTTGTTTGTTTCATATATATGATTCGAGATAAGACGACAACATAGCTATCACGGAAAACATTGTTTCATTAATAATTTTTTTTTGTCTCGAAAAAATACGCCAATTTCAAGTTGTGTTGGCCTGAACTTTTTCCCCCCTCAATAAAAAAGTATTTACTTTTAACCATTTTGACCCAATTTGTTTTTTTTTTCCATAAAAGCATCGAATCTCTCGGTATCCAATCCTATGCACTTGAAATGACACATTGAAATCTACGACGACAACATTGGAGGCGAACTTAACGAGGCCAGATTGGTACCATTCAAAAGTTTATGCTTTTTAATAAGACAAACAAAAAATTTAAGCCAAAATTGAAATTTGACCTAAAGCTAATCTTTTTTATCGAAGGACAAAAAGGTTTAAGTAAAATTTGAGACTTGAGTTAAAGTTGATACTTCTTCATAATTTGCTCAATTGATTGAGGATATTCTTGTCTTTTCTAATATCCAAGGGTCCTCATGAGATTATTGACGAGTTTGTTAATGGCAAATTAGTCCAATGATGTAATAACCAATAACGTCATTTCCCTTAATAAAAGTAGGGAAAAAAGGTTGCTGACGTGAAAAGTCATTTCCCTTAATAATGTTAGGAACAGTCTTGTCAAAATAGATATGTCCAATGACGTAATAACCTAATTTTCCATCTCGTGTTTTGTTGAATATAAGTCACTCCACCGAAGTTCCACATACTCGGATGCTTTTTGCGTGATAATCCTTCTCAATTATTCGTCGCATCAAACTCAATTTTCGAATGTGATACGAAATTCAAAAAATATCGCAATCTATTGATCAGAAGTGATCATTTATATTGATCCAGTACGACCCGCAAGGGAATTTACATACTACAGCGGCCGAACTCGAATTCGAGATTGATGGCTCTTGGGGTGGGAAGATTCATGGCTCTTGAGCAATGATCTAAATTGACTTGTTCTTTGACCCAAAAAAAAAATTTTGACCTGTTCACTTTCTTGGGAGTTAAGTCATTGTGGCTGCACAAATAATGTAATTTGGATTTGTTCAATCTCTCATGACAACGTAGAAATGCGTGGTCTAAAGACCTGTCAGGAACGACACGGAAAGCCAATAAATGGTGGATTCCAGCTAAAGGCCTCTCGCTTTCCATCCTCGTTTCGGCTTTCCTTCTTTCTTGACTTTCTGAACGGGTCTTGTCTTCTTGTTTTTGCCTCTTTCTTTTCCAGTAGCAATCGATGACGGGCCAGACCTGTTTAATATCTGTTGTGGAGTCTTCCACGGACGATGGTGGTGGGAGCCTGTGTCATCATGGGGTGTAACATCTCGTCCCCGACGACGACCAGAGAAACCACGAGTTCTGGACAAGAACATCCGGACGAAGTTTGGCAACAGGTCGAGCGTTCTGGAATCAAACCGAGGGGCCGTGAATTTCATGCAATGACTCAGAGCTGTTCTGGTTTGACTGTTCTGAGAAAGTGCACACGACCGCTCGCTGTACACGAGTTGTTGTGAGCACAGACGATGAAACGACCTTCGCAAAAATTAATTTGTGCCGAGCCGTGCGAACGTATGCCGAAAAAATTTCATGGGCAGACAAGAAGGAATGTAAATCACTGAGGACGTGTGTCTAGGAAATCTCCAATTTAGAAGTGCCCGATCAGAAGGAACAGGTAAATTTACCCAGGTCATGTCCAAGGGAACACCCAACTTAGAAGTGCTGAATCGAATGTAGTTTAGACAGTGAACGAGCTCGTATCGCCTCCTCTTAATAACAATTCATGTTGCGGTCCAATTCTTGCTGGTTTACTTTACGTGCTACATGTCTCGAATGGAGTTTCTTACGTTTTACTAGTGTGTGAAAAAATCAGAGTACCTCGAATTTTTCCTGCAAGGGAATAAACACGTGACCGAAATGCTATGCGGCATGTAAAATCTCAACAACGTTGCATGTATTTCTCATCGACAAAGAATCACGTTAATCGTTGTCCAAGAACCGAAAATTATTTCATTTTCTGCAGATAGACTGGAACAAAAGTGACACTGAAAACAAGCTAAAATCTTGCACAAATTATATTACCCTACCCAGCCCAAAGCATACACATAACATAACCTGTAGTCTGCTCGATCTCAAAAAAATCTGTCAAAGCTTCTCTCCATGTTTTCCTTATTGGCGGTTGGCTCTCCTCATGCATGAATACACAACCTGTGTGTCCGGTAAGAGCATCTTTTGCTGGCAACAAGATTTCTCCAGATCAATGCAACTCAATGCCACCACCTCTCCCCCACCTATGCATATGGTTCAACATTTTCTGATATTAGCGTCCTAGATATCTGCTCGAACCAGGATTCACATTTCTACATGTACATAATTTGAAGAAATATTCCCAGACTCACCTTCTCCTGGTTGAGATGCTCTTCTGCTCGTCCACTTTCATCATATGCTGGCGTCTAATCTGCCCACACAGGAAGCAAGGTGAAATTGAGAAGGGGCAAGTACAAGCTGATTGCCCATTATTGGCTTAGCACATTTCATCGCATTCTCAGAGGTAGCTCTCTGCTGTTATTTTTCCCCTGAAGCATCAAAGTTACACAAAATGTACTTTCAGAAATAACAAGACTACTCAGGATCTAATAGCTAATAACATCCACTTTACAAAGCAAATATAATTTGCCCACCACTCATTAGAAGACAAAGAATGATCATTGTTATGGAGGTTAAGGTTTCCTCTTTCCCAATCTGATATAGCAATGCAGTGGACGTCAACTTCATATTTAGATGCTGAATACATATCTGAAGGAGAAAGATACATAATGGAACAAAAACCTAGATAATTGCTCCAGTAATGACTACATGTTCTTCTGTTAATTCTCATAGTTCACATGGAAACCCGTTTCAGTGGGAACACAAAAGAACAATTGAGGTGATGAGTGGAAAGACATAGCTCTGCTCTGCTGCATCTTTCTCACACATGAACCAGAATGTAAAGTTTTTTTTCGACAGTAACTTATAAATAGACAGCACAAACAGGATCAAAGATCAGCCACATATAACATCTAAATCAATTAAAATGGTGAAAGTACATGCCTTTGTGGGAATGACCATTTTTTCATGGGAAGGTTATCAGTTTCTGCACCATCATGCAAATTATAGAATTGGAAAAATATAAAAGCATATCAGGAAGAACTTGCAAGACTAGTGTGAGCGAAAAAGTTACAATGGACAAGCTGTTAATGATGGATGGAATCCTTTCAAGATACAGAGCAGTGCATCGACACCCACAGCTGTCCACCAAATCCTAAGGCACAGTGCACGAGCTTTCAAAATTTGATAGATTGAGCACAATGCTTGTGAATTGTTCCTATGATGCATCATTGCACATGCCTATTAAAGTGCAGAGGTAAATAGCAAAAGCATTCGGGCAGTCATACCAAAGCATGATAAGCAAGTTCAGCTTATCGAAATGTCAGGAAGCTTGCCCCTCATTCTTTCCCCTGAATACAGCAAATAGGAACACTTCCATAAGCAGCTATTGAATCTTGGTATCAAGGCAAACTTGGATCAGTTGAGCTATAGAAAACCACATTTGAAAAATACTTGCACCACTTAAAAAAAATTCCTCCTAACAGAACAAGCGGGAAAAAAAAGCATATATAGTGAGACAAGCGAGCACAAAAATGCAATATAGCAATTTGATTTATGGCCCGGCAACAAAAAACATCCAGGGGTAGGGGGGAGAAGACATTCCCGCTACAGTTGGATTGTGCAAGATATGAAAGGATTCCCAGTACTAAAGCCCCTATTTACTGTGTTCTCCTAAATTCACTATTTGAGTTATTGCCCTTGCTTGCTTAGCAACTTCGGTGGGCGCTTTTTCTGTGCTTTTTACCTCAGGTATTTTGGGTCTTAATGCCTTTCGCCTTGAGGCTTAGACAATGCTAGGCCAAATAGACAAAGTGATTGAGGGTACGCTAGACTACTGATAGTATAAATTTTACCATCAAGTTGGCTTGCACAAGAACGAACTGGAACATAGCATCTCTGGTTCTACAAACATTCAACCCAGCATAATAATTGTAAACGGATGATATACATCATGTCGGTGTCTCTTGAAAGAAGTACGCAGTCAATCAAACTCAGGGATGAGCGATATCAACAAGACGTTAACAACACAGCCCCGAAGCAACTTAGTTTTCTAAGGACAACCAGGAGATTTACAATTGTCTACCTTAGCTCAAGAGTAGTGCAACCCTCTCCATTCCTTCAGTCAAAATCCCCACATCAATCTGTACACAAGATATTAATATCCTTCAAAAACCACCGCATAGAACAAGCATGCTAAGCAAATTTTCTATAAAGCGTGAAATTAACAAATTGTCTACCTTGCCTTCACCTTTCTCAATCCCTGCATGTGTTAGACTAAACTATGCCCTGGAACCTTGACACAGTGGTTTGATCCATCAAGTGTCTCAACCTCTCGGCATCATTAAACCTTCCAGCACCAGCAAAGACATTAGACATAAGCACATAATCCCCTCCATATCCTCTCTCTATCTCCAATATCCTCGTGGTGGCCCTCTCAGCCATCTCGACATCACATGGAAGCTGCAGGCACCTAGAAGTGTCCTCCATATGACAACGTTGGCAATCTCTCTAGGAATCTCCAGAGCGACTTTTTCCGCTTCCTTCAGCCTCCCTGCCCTTCCTAGCATGTCTATCAAACTTCCGTAGTGCTTAATGTCTGGCACAAGTTGATAGACATTAACATCTTCTCGAAATATCTTAACCCTTCTTCAACCAACCCTCCATGACTAAAAGCATTCAAAACGCTCAGAAAGTCACTTGGTTCGGCTTCAAACCACCAATCTCCATTCTGCCAAAATTCTGAGAAGCTTCCTCTCCATACCATGCATTGCAAATGCAGATATTATTGATGTCCAGGATACCAAATTTTCCTTGCATCCGTTATCTCCTCGAAGAATTTTGATGCACTCATAATGCATCCACATTTGGAATACAAATCATAAGGGAATTCGAAACACGAATATCGGATGAATTAAATCCCTTTTTTCACCATAGCAGTGAGCAGATTCACAAACTTTCACAGACCCCATGTTGGCGATGGCTGAAAGATGGTCAGCATGGTTATCTCAGACGGGGTAATACCATCATCCGTTAACCATTTTTCTGAACAAATGAATGGCTTCATTAGGCTGATTCAGTCGCGTGTAACATCATTATTGCAGTCCAGGAAACAACAGTGCGCACGGGCATCTCCTCAAAGAGCGAACGAGCAAGGTCAAGGCGACCCCATTTCGTCAAACCACTGATCAAAGACGTTCCACGTGACAGGGTTCTCTCAGGCATACCGTCGAACACTTGCCCCCCCTCACCTACAGACCCGCAAGCCACGTCATATAAACCAAAGCCGTTTGCACATAGACATGGGACTCAAAACCCAGCTTCAGAGTCAGCCATGGAGCTGAACTCCCGGAACGGTGCAGCCCAAGCCGACGCAAGAGTTGAGAAGGAAAGTGTACGTGAAGCTATTGAAGGAAACAGAGGAGGAGGCAGAAAGAATGCCGCTTTGGCTGTGTTTGTAGAGCAAGATAGCTTCTAGAGGGAACCGATCAAGAGCATAACAACGCAGAAGGGCGTTGAAGAGAAGCGTCGCTGTAGATGAGGAAGACTGGTCTTGGATAAGTAACCCAGAAGCGATGACGCGACCGTGAACCTGCAGCGTGACCCGGCGGCTCCCGCCGCGTCTTCGCAACAGAGAGAACAGACGTTTAGGTAAGG
>JAGVVM010014492.1:0-13682 GCA_019149425.1 Psidium friedrichsthalianum
CAGGCTGTATGGTATATTTCAATTTTTGTGTAATAAAAGATCATTTATCCTCTATCTCTTTAGAGTGATGTAGAGGGGTCTGTTTCGTTGAGGTAATCAATGAACCTTTGTTTATCTTAACATGGTGGTCCTTATAGAGTTCTAATGGAATATACAAGGTGTGCATATACATGAGTAATCACCATTTGTTCCACTTTAATATAATATAGTATTCTCATGAATACTATAAATTTTTCCTTTTTTTTTTTTTTTCTGAGGCATAAACCTGTACGATCATCAATAACACTCAGTAAATCTTCTAATCACGAAGTTAGAATGACCGCATAGTAGTAACTCGTCTTCGAGCAAGAGATGAGGCAAAGAACAGATGGGATCCCATGGTGTGGTAAACCATGGGATACACAAATGACCTAAGATGGCAGCCATAATGGTTGAGATGAAAGTAATGATGATCTACTTTGCTTATTGAACAAGGCCTCCAACAAACCATTGGATCTTAATCAGAGCGGCTATAATACCTACATAGCCTACTTACGGCTCATGGTACATGCTATAATGTCGAAATCCGTTAGCACTAATCCTAACTGTGAAGGCAGATGTGAAGTCTGAATGTTGAGGTACCAACTAGGCGAAATGCTTATCATAATCAATTTAAAGAACAGAACGACAAAAAAAAAAGAGAAGCCATGGCAAAGTTTTGAAGAGGGAATGTAAAGAGGATAGCTAAATTGATGAGCTAGTCTGACCAATCGGGCTATGGAGCTGCAAGGTTTGACAAGAATCACAGCCATTTGCAAAATTAGATCCCAGCTGACTATAGACCTAAATTTTCGACAAGTACACTGGTAACTTGGCTGTCACGAATAAACACTCAATTTGAAGATAAATACTTGTATAAAATGGCAAAATACTTCGGATCATGTTCTGTTGCTCATAACATATTTTCCAAGAAGCCTAGTAGGTTGGCGGCAATTGTCAATAGGTCTATTGAGCTTGACATTCAGTGAAGTTTGACTGACTGGGAGGAGATTCGTGGTGAGTTTTCGTGCACCAAATATAGTTAGAACAACTACAACGCCCCTACTAGGGAGGCATTGCTCAGAACTAGAAAAGGGAAGAACGAACCTGTCCATTTTTATGCTTAGAAGTGGAGAGCATTGGCTACCTATGTTAAGCCGCCGATTCCCAAAGATGAACTTGTAGATATCTTTCTGAAGGCATTGCCATATGACTACTTTGACAAGCTGAACACCTTAGTGTCAAACCTTCGCTCATTTGATTAAGGTGGAAGAAAGGCACTAGTGGGCAATGAGGGAGAAATGGATGGCCAAAGCATCTTTCAAGCGATAATACCCGTTAAGAAAGGAGTGGGAGCAAAATGTAGAAGTTGCTTTTGTACCAAACCCACTAAGTCGAAGAAGTTTACGAACTCTACTCTAACCCAAGGAACTACCTCTTGGACATCCCAAAAAAGTCTTCGAATCAAAGAGGAGGGCTTCATCTAAGCCATTCACTCCACTCCCACTTCCTTTGTCAAAGCTACTCTCTAGGCTCCTGGAGGGAAGATTGGTAGCTAAGAAATCGTCATGGGCAAATCCTCCTAGATTCACTAGTTTTGATGAGTCGCAAAGTTATATATACCACATGGGAGAAAAGGGTCATAATGTGAATAATAGTTTAACTCTAAAGTTTGAAGGCTAAGCCCTTATTAACAATGAGTTGCTGAGTTCAATAAGATGGAAATAAACATGCAGCAAAATCCTCGTTCGAAATATTAGGAAGTGAATGTTGTATTTGATGAGAGGATGAAATCCGTTTGGATGTTTAGGTTGACCTGGATAAATTGAGAAGTCACCTAGTAGTAGCATTGGCATACCCATAGAAGGAAAAATTTGAGGGAGGAGAAACTATGTTGTTTAGCAAAGCTGGTCAGTTTAGGTGTAATTGGTGGAGTCGATAACCCCATGGCTAACGGGATACCCTCCATCATTGACTTATCTTCAGACCACTTTCTTTTGAAATCGAGCACAAAGATCTGTGCCGGATCCCAGCTAGTGGGAGATGTGAAAATCTCAGTTGAGTCCGAAGAAAGGTTTGATGAGGAAGAACTTAATTAAGAAAAGATGCGCTAGGGTGATAGGCGGTTCATCAAAGAAGCAAAAAAGTGCGGTGAAATTGTAGATACATTAGGAGATGACTCTGTAGGATATAACTTCAAATTGCTTTATTTAGCCCCTCCTTCCTTCTTTGTTAACCCTGAGAATATTGTGCCCAACGGCTGGGGCGATATGGACGATCTTGAGGAGGAAGGCTTGACTAGAACAATTATGGAACAACCCCCACCGTTTCTAACCCAGGTCAAACAAACGGTCTGAGCAAGGTAGAAGATTAGGAGGAATACGAACTAACTCAAGAAAAGACACATTAAGATGATAGGTAGTTTGAGAGAGAAGCCAGAAAACATCGTGAAGTTACGGAAACCTTGGGGGAGGATTTGGGAGATAGAACTTTAAGGCGCTTTATTCGGCTCCTCCTTCTTTCTTTGACAACTTTGAAGATATCGTACTCGACAAATAGAGCGATATGGACAATGCTAAAGAGGAAGATTCAACGAGAGTAATTCATGAGGCGGAGCAAAGCAAAAACCCAAGAGACCAATGCCCGACTCACTAACAGGAAGTGTAACCATTTCACCTTGCAACACGTCGACTGATCTATCCTAGTAATTACTGAATAATTCAAAAGTAAAGGCAGGTATGTACTCCTTGAAGCTTTGAAAGGAGCTCAAGAGATAGAATCATCATCTTGTCAATCTAGAAGATCGATGCATATGTCGCGACCCAAAAATTTCAATCGGTGAAAAAATTTTCAGGTTAACGGATTATCATGTTAATTGATTAACTAACCTAATACGGATTCTCCCAACCCTACCGAATCGCAATTTTGATTTTTTATCACCTGATTTTAGAATTTGGAGTCGTCACTAATCATTTTTTGGTAGGTCAATTAGAAACCTAAGTAAATTAGCGGGAGAAACTAAATTACTTCTACGAACTAGAGATTATGAGTTTCGGGGACTTGGTTACACTAGTTAATTAAAACTAATGCCCTTTCGGTACTTAATTCCATGGATATCCTAATTTGCAACTCAGGCTTGGTTTACTCCTAAGACTCTAGTGAGGTGTTCTCTTTTTGTATTTTCACTTTTTAGATGGAATGCATGGATGATAATGGTGCATGGATAAGCAAAACGTGAATAGGCAAATATAGACAGACCGAATGTTACATACGAACGTAGACATGCAATCATGAACATGCGAGCATAGATATACAAATATGACATGCAAACGTGAACATACGTTACATGCGAACGTGGACACGCAAGTACGACATACGAATGTAACATGAGGATGCGACATACGAATAAATAATCAAAAATAGGATTGGCCAGTCGAAATGGCCCGTTTCCAATTTTTTGGGATTTTTCTGAATTTCTTGAAATTTTCAAGACAATTTACCAATGAGGGGAAAAATCGTCATTTTTGAAAAGATCAGGAAGGAAAATCATCAAAATAGGATTAGCCAGTCGAAATGGCCCGTTTCCTAATTTTTGGGATTTTTTTTTTCTGAATTTCCTGAAATTTTTCAAGACAATTTGCCTATGTGGGGTAAATCGTCATTTTGAAAGATTAGGAAGGGAAATCAACAAAAATAGAATTGGTCAGTCGAAATGGCCCGTTCCCTAGTTTTTGGGATTTTCTTTGAATTTTTTTTGTTTTGCATGAATATGCATGAATTAATGACCATACGAATACGTATGCGGCATGGCAAAGTATGCACGAGCTATACTATATGAAATGCACAAGAATGACATTTTTTTTATATTTTTGAATGCTTCCCATTCTGGGGTTTAATGGTGCAAAAATTAAATTGCAGAAAGTAAATGCAGTAAATAAAGAACCTCCAACGGGTGAGTCGGCCTCCCATTCGGGGTTTGATGGTGCAGAAATTAAATCGTACAAAGTAAAGGCAGTAAATAAAGAACCTCCAACGGCCTTTGTCTAGGGTTTGAGGAGAAATAAAAGAATAAAGATGGAATACAATGACCTTTACCACCAAATATGTGGTAGAATGCTGCAATTTGAGATTTGGATTTTTATAAGCAAAAGATCCGAAAAAATGTTGATCGGTAGGAAATTGGGGTGATGGTAACACCTAAATTTTAAACTCTCACCATCTTCAAGACCCTCTTTTGGAAAAGAATTCTCTCTCTCTAATTTTTCTTCAATCTCCCAAAATCATCTCAAACATTTCAAATTTTTCTCTCCAAAGAAAATCCCCCTCCAAACTCTCTTCTTCCTCCTTTTATAGCCCACTCATTTATCTCCTATTCTAATTTCTCTACTAACTCTTCTTTATCTTCATCTTCATCTTCCCTTCTCCATCTCTATCTCATATTCTAATATCTCCACTAACTCTTCTTCATCTTCATCTTCCCTACTCCATATCTATCTCCCATTCTAATTTCTCCACTAACTCTTCTTCATCTCCATCTTCCCTTCTCTATTCTCATCTTATTTTCTCCATCTATTCTTCTCCATCTTCCCTTCTCTATTTTAATCTTATTTTCTCCATCTATTCTTCTCCATCTTCCCTTCTCTATTCTAATTTCTCCACTACTCTTTTTTTAGTTATTTACAAAATAATCCCTCAAGTGTAGGTATTTACACTCTAGTCCTTGAGATTTTAATGCAAAATCAAACTAAGACCCTTTTACAAAATTGAGTCATTCTGGGTACATTGGGGCCAAGATGAAAATTCAGACTATTAGAGGATAATGTCACAACTCCTAAAGTGAAAAATAAAAATAAAATAACTTGAATTGGATTGTTTTAGGGCCGATTCGAGATTATGCTCGTGAAGGAACATATGACTCCGAATTGTATTTTTTGAATTTTGATGGCCAACATGAAAAGGGAATTAAAAGAAAAATATTGACTATTTTTTTGTATTTTTGTGGCCTCAAATGTTATTTTTCCCGAATTTTTAAGTATTTTTTTATTTTTCAAAAAAATATTAAAAAATGCGAAAAATATGAAAAATCACTTTTTTGTTCAAAATTGGTTCCTTAGACTTGGCCAAGGCTTCCAAAGTTGATTTTTCAATTTTCTCATTTTTTATTGATTTTCTATGAATTTTCAAAAATAAAAAAAATGCTGAAAAATACTACAAATATGAAAAATCATTTTTTGTTCAAAGATGGTTTCCTAGGTTGGCCAAGGTCCCCAAAGTTAATTTTTTAATTTTGTGAATTTTTATGGATTTGTTATTAATTTTTTAAAGAGAAAATGTGATTAAAAATCAGTGTCAACGGCATAGACTTGACAAGCACACTCAAAGAGTCGGAAGCATTCATGGATCCCCCACTTCAAAAGGACAATGCAGCTTCCCCTGAACTCATTCTAAAAGTCACATTTCATTGAAAATATGACGGGAGTGGATGTCTCTAGGCTCATGTTTTGTATTACTTACAAAAGGTAGCCGGTTGCTACGAGGACAAGGTGACCCTCATTCAGAACTTCGGGTATAGCTTGACAGGCCCTGCTTTATCATGGTTCTTGACTTTAGATGACGATTAGATTTCTAGTTAGGATGATCTTGTTAGCCAGTTCCTGCAATAGTATGAACTCGACGAGGAATTCTTTTTCATTCCTTATGACCTTATTCATATAAGCAAGGACAAGGATGAAACTTTTTAATCCTTCATACACAAGTGGAGAATGTGACATGCGCAAGTACATCCCCCCATGGCTAAAAAAGAGCTAGTAGAGTTCTTTTTGAAGGCGCTACCGTGTGAACTTTTTATTCCCATGTACACATATAGTTACCAGTCCTTTGCATACTTGGTTGAAGTTGGTGAAAAGATGGAGTGGGCTCTACATCACGATAAAACAATAAATGCAAAGAGTCATGAGGAAACCTCTAGAAAGAGGGGCACCGCTAATTTCTTATTGAAGATCTATCGAAAACTACGTCCTCAGAGGTTGAATTCCTCTTCCCTAGGAACGTGTTCTGATAGGCCTTATATGGAGTCGAGATGCGGTTATAATTCAAAGGAGTTGGATGAAGATGTGGTTAATGAGGTGACCCCATTGGTAATTAATCTTGGTGAAGCAGAAAACTGGAATGAAGATGGTTACTCTATCAAACCGATTATAATCAAAATTTTTGATAATGAAGTAGATGGAACCTCAAAGGAGGAAGCTGTGAAGGCAAAACCACTTGTAGTTACGCTTCCTCTAGTAGAAGACTTTGACCCTAAGGCCGTCCCTTGGGACTATAGCACTAGCGACATAGATGCCATTACACATTTCGGGAGATGTCATGTGTAAAAGGAAGGTGAAGTAGAGAAGAGGGGTGTAACTGAAGAGGACACTAGACAACTCTTGTTTATTGTAAGAACAAGTGAGTTTGAGGTTATTGAACAGTTGAGAAAAATGCCTACACAAATCTTACAATTGGCACTTTTCAAAACCTCATATAAGTATAGGAATGGTCTCTTGAAAGTACTTAACGAGGCTCACGTGCTAGAAACTATCAACGAAACTCAGTTGGAAGATTTCATGGCTTCTATCCTGTTAAATGACCATATATCCTTCTCCGATGAGTATTTTCCACTAGATGGGCACGATTACAATAAGGCGCTCTACATATTCGTGATCTGTTGTAATAAGCGAGTGTCTCGAGTCCTGATAGATAATGGCTCAACCTTCAATTTACGTACCTTAGGTACTCTCAGAAGCCTGGGGGTAAAGGCGAAATCAATCAAAACTTCCAAATCTATTGTTCATGCTTTTAACGGCATGAAGAAAGATATCATAGGAGAAATAGAGCTAGATGTCACCATCAGCCCAACCGAGTTCTCAATCGGGTTCTAAGTCTTGGACATCCCAAGTTCCTTTGGTTTCCTGTTGGGAAGCCCATGGATCCACGTAGCTAGAGTAGTCCTGTTAACACCTAAATTTTGATTTTTCTTTTTTCATTCATGTTACACAAAATTGAGAATTAATTCTCATCAAAAATATTTTTCCATGCATTGTATATTTATTTTTCCTACATGTATTTTGCATCGACGGTGGGGAATGGAGCGTAATTCGACGAGCGGTGGACCAAAGCTCACAAAGTAGAATTCAGCTAACTAAGGGAGCAATTGCCAAAAATTCACTAAGGTCTTGGGGCCTAATTTGAGCCTAAATCAGCCCATTTAATGTTTAATTAAAAAAGAAAGAGCCTTTTATGGAGTAGAATATTTTGTTACCGGATTATATTGCGATTATCCGAAGTTGAGGGACTATTTCGTAATTAAACGAAAAGCGCAAACCCTAGCTGATCATTATAAATACACATATAGGGTTCACGATTGAGGGGGGGCTCAGAAAATTCTGAAGTTTTTCTGAAGAGAAAACGTGAGAATGAGGCGAGAGTCCTTGGCGGTCCTAGCCTTCCACAATTGTCGTCATTGCGTGGCTGCCCCCCGTGGGGTTTTGTGTTAGCTCCGTTGGTGAGCCATCAAGGCGACAGTTTGTTGCTCCATTGTCTTGCATCACAAGGCAACTATCACTGACTTGAGACCTGTGAATCTGCATCTTCTTGGTGAAAGTCTTCCTCAAAAGCGCAACACAACAAAAGAGAGAGAAGAAGGAGAGAGTGTGTGCAAGCGGCCATTGCTCTCGAGTGATCTCGCAGACTCCAATGCCAAGCCCGACGACCAGCACTTTCGCACTTCCAAACCGACGACGTCACTTCCCCGACATCTTCAGGCTTTTGTGGTTGCACAATTCAAAGTGCTCTCGATTAGCAAAGCACCCACACATAAGTATATTGGTAGAAGATGGATGCTTCCATGTATTGCATGAAGAGCATCCACTCAATTTAACTTGCAAAAGTCAATACGATAGGTAAGAGGTCCAAATTCAAATGCAACGCTCCTAATTTTTTCAAGTAGGTTATTCGAGCATCGCACGAGGAACATCCCATCATAAGGCCACTGATTGAAGGAGCCCTTTTGGCCAATTCGTGGGGGTCAAACTTTGAGCTGCAATTTTCGGAACAAATTTCGAATTAGGAAAGCAATCTTTGGGCAACTAAGGTAATTTTTCTTATCTTGAAATTTGGATATTCACTTTCTTTGATTGAAAAATTATGCATGTTTCAAACATATTTGCATATCTTGAAAATCGCATTGCGGTAATTATTGCTTGTCAAGTTCGGAAATTGAAAATTCTAAATATATCTCACAAGTATATCTTTTGTTTGAATTGAAAAGATTGTGATTCGATGTGAATATTTCGACAACTTTGTGATAATCTTGTGATAACTAAAATTCTCTAAAGATACTTAAAGATACCCAAAAATATTTCAAGATGTGATTGATTAGGAAAATTTCCTAATCTGCAACCGTATGTATGAAAATAAGTTTATCTATCAGGTTTTAGATAGAATTATTTCCATAGTGGGTATTTCAAATTTTAGGATCGATCTATCAGGCTTTAGATCAAAACTTAATTTGAAAGAAATAGCGGTAATTATCTTTTAATTTTTGCAATTTGAATTTTAAATTTCATCTACAAAAATTAAAAAAAAAAGGAAGATATGATTTCTTAAAAATCACGTCTTATCATTTAAAGAAAGATAAATTTTGTAAAAATCCTATTTCATGGATTGTACTCAATAAAATCTTTTAAATCCATTCAAACTTTTAAAAGATGTAGACGTATGGTAAAAAGATTGTCTTAAAATTTTTGGGAATTAATGCAAATTAAATCCAAAAATTATAAGTTTATCTTGGACCAATTCACTCTCATTTTCATTTAATTTTTAATTTCGGAAATCATTTTAAAAATACAAAAAATTATAAAAAGAAAAGCCTAAAGAAATTACACCTTTGAATTTCAAGCGAGAATTCATCGAAATTGCCAAACTGAACATTTTCATGAAATCGGATGTTGATAGAAGCATTTGTGAGCAAAAAAAGCTGTCCTCTCTCGCGCCTGAGCTCCTCCTCTGCTCGGGGACGGGTGCTCGTGATTCCGACTCATCCCGCCGGTGGATGTGCTTGATTTTCCCTCACAAGACTCGCCTAGGTCTGCTCTTCTTCTTGTCGGCGAGATTACCATGCCGAGCTCTCCTCGAGGCTGAATCGCGAATCTGATCGGGATGGGGCTGTCGGATTTTTAAGTCACGACAAGTCCTGTCTAGTTTACATCATAGGTGAAATTCATAGTTAACGACAAGGCAATTACCATGGCCTCTCAAGGCCCTGCTGGTGGCCATTCCAACCCAGGTAGGGTTCCGGTGAAGAGGCTGACACTGTTCCACGCGAAGGAATTGGTGCGCCATCGGGAGTTCAGCCGACTAATTACTCGATCTCGGCCCGTCGTGGCCGTAGCAGGGGCAAGTCCAGAGCACCACGGCGGAGGAAGATTGACACCTCCTCTGGACGAGCTGCTCCCTCGCCCAGACCCGTCATACCCCAGTTGAACACGGAGGATGTTGTCTGTGGAGAAGATTGGTAGCACGCTCGATAACCCTGAGCCGCAGTCCCCATCCAGTCAAGGAGGAACCAGGCCATCCAGAGCTACCCTCAAGGGAGGACTGATGGCCCTGGAGGCCTCTCGGTCTTGGGCCGCGATCAAATCTGCCGAGAAGGGGTAGACCCTAAACTATATAGAAGGCACTTCGATTATAAGAGTTCCAAAGGAAATTTACAAGCCTCAATCCTAAATGGAAGTCCTCCTTGTGGGTTATCTGGTTCATAGGAGATTGCCATTTCCTCCCTTGAGATGGTTGCTAAGAAGATGTGGGGTGCGTATCTTGCTAAGGTTGTATTCAATTCAGCTTTTTACTTTTTCCATTTGCCGGATGATGAATTTAGGCGCAGGATTCTGGATGTGGTCCATATAACTATCTCTAGAGTCCCGCTTGTTTTACAGCAATGGCACCCTCGAATTGTCTTGAGGAAGGATAAGCATGAATCTCTCCCAATCTGGGTTAGATTCCAGGATCTGCCGAATACACTTTGGACAGACCAGGGCATCAGTTTGGTGGCAAGTGGTATTGGTAAACCACTTCATGTTGACTTGCTGACAGAAAATATGAAAAGGATTACTTATGCTCGTGTCTGTATTGAGATTAAAGTAGGCCAGAAGTTACCCAATTCTGTGGAGGTGTAGGGGGATGATGAAGAGGAACCGTATTCTATCCCAATCGAATACGAATGGAACCATGTCCTGTGAAAATGTGGGATCTTTGGACACAATTGCGCAACAAATGCTGCACCTGTCCCGACAGCAAATGGGGAGCATCCTCAACCTCAGGAAACTCGACTATGTCAATGGGAGGAATAGCACACCTCCTCTTCAAAACCGAGTGGCAAACATCCCGGCTGGACTTTCTACTGGTAGCCGCCTCCTCAGAATACTGAGATGGAGAACACCCCTGCGGGATCAAGTTTGGAAACCCTCCCTTACCTCGATCGGGCACTGTGGCTGGTCTGCTAGGCCAACCAGACCCCTTGGAATCTGACTCCTCAGCTCCTCAGACTCAGAAAAAGGAAAATGAGGCAGCAGTTAGTGAATTTGGAAGTGCTCCCCGTCCCCTGCACCTCCTAATACCCGGCACAGATCTGCAGGGCAGCAAATACCTGAAGCTGGGAACCTTACTCGATAGACCAGCACCAGACTCCCCTGATTGCATACCCAGCAGCATCCGGAATGCAATCATTCGGCTAATGCCCCTGCTGCCCCCCAAATCCTCTAAGAGGAAGAAGGGTAGGAAAAAATGGTAGCTACCTTGCTCCTTTTGATATGTTTTTTGGCGCCTGGAACATCAGGGGGCTTATGAACCCACTGAAGCAAGCTGAGGTAAGAAATTTTGTGCGGGCCAACTCCCTCAGCTGCATTGGTATCATTGAAACGAAAGTTCCTGAGCATCTTTTGTGCACCTCTCAGCCAGGCTTATCCCGGATTGGAGTTGGGTGGCTAATTATGACTATGCTGCTGGTGGCAGATTTGGGTTGGATGGAACCCTCGTCTGGTGACTTTTGATGTTCATTCTTTCTCGGATCAAGTCATTCATGGTTTTTTGCGTATGCATATGCTTAACAAGGTCTGTTTTTTGTCCATTGTCTATGCGGCTCATACTTTTGTGACTAGGCGGCCCCTTTGGTCTGATCTAATCCACCTGAGTGAGGAGATTAACCTCCCTTGGCTGACTATGGGTGACTTCAACGCAATCAAGGAACCTGCAGACAGAATGGAAAGCTCATCCACCTGGATCCCGAGCTTTAATGATTTCAGCCAATGCTTGTCTCAGGTTGGTCTTGATGATTTGAGATATGTGGGGCACAGATTTACTTGGTCGACGGGATCAGGTCTAGCTAGAAAAAACGAACGAAAATTGATAGAGCCCTTATTAATGTCTACTGGAGCGGGGAGTTTTCCTTCTCTGAAGCAGCTTTCTTGGCCCCGGGGGTCTCTGACCACACCCCTATTCTGATCCGCATTGACCCTCATGTGTTGAGAAGGAAGCCCTTCAAATTTTTCAACTTCTGGACTACACATCCAGACTATCCTCGCATTGTTGCCCAGATCTGAACTCTCAGAGTACTGGACCACCCCGATGTTTGATCTGTGTAGGCGACTCAAGAACCTGAAAACTCAGTTGAAAGCCCTTAATAGGCAGGGCTTCTCTGACATTTCCAGACGCACTGAAGAGCGAGAGATGACTTAAAGGCTGTACAGGATGCTCTAGTGCTGGACCCGAATAATGTGAGAGCTGTCCAACCGAGAGAGAATACTTCTACAGACTTTCCTCCACCCTAAGGCTGAATGAGGAGTCTTTTACTGTCAAAAGTCCAGGATCAGATGGTTAAAGAAGGGGATCTGAACACGAGTTTTTTCCACCATTCGGTGAACAAAAGACCTTGCAGAATAGGCTTCTCTCGGTTACTGATGGTGCTGGAAACTTGCTGACTGATTTGAAGCTGATTCAGGACTACATCGTCTCCTTCTATAAGGACTTGCTGGCTCCGGCTCCAGCTTCTACCCTCCTGCTCTTCAGGACCTCAGGTCAGTAATAGCTCGGCCCCTCAATCCTGCTCAGATTGCTGCTCTATCTCGGCCTGTGTCAGAGTTAGAAATAAGGATACGGTATTCTCCCTCCCCAAAGGAAAGGCCCCTGGTCCTGATGGTTTTTCGGCTGAATTCTTCCAGAAATCGTGGGAAGTCGTAGGCCCCTCCGTTATAACGGCGGTTAAGGATTTCTTCTCTTCTGGTTGCTTGCTGAAGGAGATTAACTCTACTATCATTAATTTGGTGCCGAAGTCCCCAACGCGACTAATCTTAATGATTTCAGGCCAATTGCTTGCCGCAACACAATTTACAAATGCATCACCAAATTATTGCGAATCGCTTGGCTAGCATTCTCCCTTCTATTATCAGCCTACCCCAAACGGTGTTTGTCAAAGGAAGGCGTATTAGTGACAACATCTTACTAGCTCAAGAGTTGTTTGTGGGTTCCATCATGACCCTACACCCCCAAATGCGCAATAAAGGTGGATTTTCATAAAGCCTACGACTCGGTGGATTGGAACTTCCTTGAGCTGGTCCTCAAGGCCTTTGGGTTTCCCGAACACCTCACTGGGCTGATCCTAACTTGTGTGAGAACCCCTATGTTCTCGGTGGCAATCAATGGTGAGCTGCATGGCTTTTTTCCCTAGTGGTAGGGGTATTCGACAAGGAGACCCGATGTCGCCTTACTTGTTCACGTTAGTCATGGAGATTTTTTTCGGAGATCTTGGGGCTCAAACAAGACTCCCTGCTTTCAAATTCTTCTGCGCTGTAAGGCGTCTCGCTTATCTCATCTTCTCTTCGCGGATGACGTATTATTATTTTCTGAAGCTAATCCTCAATCTGTTGGCCTGCTGAAGGAGGGAATTGACAGATTTGCTGGATGGTTTGGTCTGAAGCCAAATCTGACCAAGAGCGAAGTCTTCTTCTCCGGGGGCACTCGGATTATGAGGGATGGTATTTTGGAAGCTCTTGGGTTTGTCGAAGTCCTTGCCCTTCCGATACCTAGGGGTGCCGGTTATTGCAGCTAGATTGACCAAGGAGGATTGCAATGCTCTGATAAATGCAATCACCGAGAGGGCTCATTCTTGGTGCCATAGATTCCTATCCTTTGCCGGTCGGCTCCAATTAATCAACTCGGTGTTGCATGCATTCCATGTGTTTTGGGCAAGTGTGTTCACGCTCCCTAAGGCGGTAATCACATCCATTGAACGCATTCTAGGCAATTCCTATGGAAGGGCCCCTCTTGGGGGGGGTGGAGGGGCCAAAGTGTCCTGGGTGGAGGTATGCCGGCCCAAGGAGGAAGGTGGTTTGGGCATCCGCAAATTGAAAGACGGTATCGGGCTGCGATGTTGAAGCACATCTGGGTCTTATTCAATGACAAAGAGTCATTGTGGTGTAAGTGGATACACTCACGGAGGAAAAAGGGGGGGGGAAATCGAGGGGAGAAAAAGAGGGGGTAGGAGAGGGGGAAAGTGGAGGAGGGGGGGAAGAGAAAAAAAGAAATAGACTGGGCTAACCGTAAGTTGTGTGGGGGGGGGGGGGGGGGGAGGG
>JAGVVM010014495.1:0-13007 GCA_019149425.1 Psidium friedrichsthalianum
CTGCCCTCCCCCCCCACACTCCCCCCCACCTCCTCCCCCTTTCCGCACTCCCAGCATTCCCCTCTACCCTCCTTTCTCTCTTCCGCCCCTCCCCGCCCCCTCCCCCCCCTCCAGCCCCCCCTCCCGCCCCCCCCGCCCCTGCCCCCCCCCACCCCTGCCCCTGCGCCCCGCCTCCGCCCCGCCCCCCCACGTCCCCTCCCCCCCCCCCCCTCCGAGCCCCCCCCCCCCCCCCCCCCTGCTCCCCCCCACCTGCCCCCGCTGCCCGTCCGCCCCCCCCCCCCCGCCTCCTCCTCGACCACACCCCTCCCCCACTCCCCCCCCCCCGTGCTTCCGCCCCCCCCACCCCCCCCTACCCACCCCCCCCCCCGCCCCCTACCCCCCGCCCCCCTGCCCTGTGCCGCGCCCCCCCCCTCCGCGCACCCCGTCCCGCATCCCGCCCCACCCACGTCCCCCCTCTCTCCCCGGCCCTCCGGCCCCCCCCCCCCCGCGACCCCCCCCGCCCCCCCCTGCCGCCCCCCCCCCCTCTCCCCCGCCACCTCCCCCCCCCCCGCCCCCGCCCCTCCGGAGCCCCCCCCCCCGCCAGCTCCGCGCCCCCCCCCGCCCCCGCCCCCCCACCCCGCCCCCCCCCCCCCCCGCCCCACCCCCCCTCCCCCCCCCCGACCCCCCCCCCCCAGACCGCGCCCCCCCCCCGCCCTCTCCCCTCCTCCTTCCACCTCCTTTGCCGCCCCCCCCCCTCCTCCCCCCCCCCTCGCCCCCCCCCGCCCCCCCCCCCCCGCCCACCAAGCGCCCGCACCCCTGCGCCCCCCACCCCGCGCCACCGTCCTCATCCCCCCCGCTCCCCCCCCCCCCCCCCCCCCGCCCCCTCCCACCCCCCACCACCCCCCCCCGCCCCCCCCCCCCACCCGCCCACCCCGCACCCCCCCCCCCCCCCCCCCCCCCCCCCCCCCCACCCCCGCCGCCCTCCTGCCGCCCCCGCCCGCCCCCCCCGCCGCCCCCCCGCCCCCCCCCCCCGACCCGCCCCCCCCCCCCTCCCCCCGCTGCCCCCGCTGCCCCCCCCCCTGCCCCCCCCCCCCCCTCCCCCCCAGCCCAACGCCCGCCCCCCCTCTGACCCCGCCCGCCCCCCCCTCCCCCTTGCCCCGCCCCCCGCACCCCCCCCCCCGCCCTCATTGCCCCCGCCCCCCACCCGACCCGACGCCCCTCCCCCCCCCCGCCCCCCCCCCCTTCACCCCAGCCCCCCCCGCCCCCACACCCCCCCCCACCCCGCCCGCCCCCCCACACGGCCCATCCCGCCCACCACCGCCCCCCCCCCTCCCCGCCCCCCTCCCCCGCCCCCCCGCGCCACGCACTCCCCCCCGCCCATACGCCTCTCCCAGACCCCCCGCCCCCGCCCCGACCCCCCCCCCGCCACGCCCTACCCGCCCCTGCACACCCCCCCCCCCCCCCCCCCCTCCCCCCACTCCCCCCCCGCCGCCCCCCCATCCCCCCCCCCCCGCCCCGCCCCGCCCGCCCCCCCCCCCGCCCCTCCCCCCCTGCCCCCCCCCGCCCCGCCCGCCACCCCCCCCCACGCCCCCCTGCCCAGCCCCAGTGCGCCGTCTCTTCCTCCATAGCGCCTGCGCCCCCCCCCGCCCCCGTGCCCCCCCCCCCCGCCGCCACCCCCCCCCGCCCCCCCCCGCCTGCCCCCCCCCCGCGCCCCGGTCGGCCCCCCCCCCCCCCCCCCCCCTGCGCGCCCCCCCCCCGCCCCCGCCTTCCCCCCCCCCCCTCGCCCCCCCCCCCTTGCCCCCCCCCCCCCCTCCCACCCCCCCCCCCCCCCCCCCCCCCCCCCCCCCTGCCCCCCTCCCCCTCCTCCTTCCCCCCCCGCCCCGCTCCTCCCCCGCCCCTGCCCCCGACCCGTCGCCCCCGGCCGACCCACCCCCCCGGAAGCCCCCCCCCCCCCGGCCTCTCCTCCGCCCCCCCTCCCCCCCGCCCCCGCGCCCCCCCCCCCCCACCCCCCCTCCCGTGCCTTCCCCCCCCGCCCCCCCCCGCCCCGCCCCCCCGGCCCCCCCCCCCCCCCCCCCCCGCCCCACCCCCCCCCCGCCTGTGCCCCCAAAGAAAAAACAGTGCAGGGGCTTGCGTCGAGAATGTGCTTGACTCCGTCGTCAAAGCGTTGGTGCTAGATCCCAATAGGAAATTTGTGTACGCCGAGATGGTAAAATTCTGTTAATTTTAGACTCTTTCTGATGCATATCTGTGAAGGCTCATTTTTGTTCTCTGCAATCAGTCAACTTTGCTATATCAGGCTTGAATCTAGTCGATCAGCTTGACTCCTCTGGTCTGAAGCATTGTGGTAGAACTTCAATCCAATCGGCCATCATGATGTTAATCCTTTTCATATTCGTAACCAACAAATCGGCAAGTCCTCCATGGTTAACATGAAGATACTGATGCTTTTGGCTTTAAAGAGGTTAAAATCTTTGCGCAATAGTGCAATCCAATAGCATCGGAAGAGTAACCGAACTTTCAGGCCTGCCGCTAAGACACACTAGACAGAAGATATTGAAAGTTCAGCATTACAGCCCCACTTAGCATGAAAATGGCCATTCCATGATCCTCATGCTGATAACAAGGACATATTTTGGCAAGATGAACCTGTGGGATTATGCAGCCGCATTCTTTCTATCTTTTTTGCTTCAGGAACACTACATTTGATAGTACCTGTTTCTATTTCTTTCCCGTAGATGTCGGTTGTTATTCTGCAGTAAAGACATCTAGCATTCAATAATCTAAACACAGAAGAATGAATGGATGCAACCTTCAGAACTGCGCTCACCTTTTGCATTTATATTCTCATGGATTTGCATAGTGGTTCTCTTAATCTTATCAGTGTCGGTTTATTCCCCTTAATTGCTTTTTCTCAGAGCCCTCGCCTAGTACCCTCAATTCATCACACACACACACACACAGAGAAGACAAACTGTGAATAATCGTGGTTTCAGACCATCGCTCGTTCCGTCCACTGTCCACTTACAAACTAGCTTAGCTTGATACAGTCACCAACGAATTTCATGAAAATCACATGCTTTCTTCCAAAGATGGTGGTTCGAGCAACGTCCAGAAACACAAGAACAAGTGAGGAAACTTGTGAATGCTGGCCAATTGGAATTCATGTATGCAGTCAGTAAGCATTTAAATGTGTTATGGCAATTTTTGCACTATTACTGTCCTGATGGTAATGTTGGCAATTTGCAGAAATGGCGGATGGTGTATGCAAGACGAGGCAACAACTCATCACATCGACATGATTGACCAAACAACTCTAGGTCATGGCCTGATAAAGTCACAATTTAACAAAGTTCCTCGAGTTGGATGGCAAATTGATCCGTTTGGACATTCTGCCGTGCAGGCTTACCTACGGAGCTGAGGTAGAAGATTCTATCTAAGGTTTCGTCAACCAATCAGTCTTTAAGTGTAGCTATGAGTTATCTTTCGGTTTGATGTCTGCACACTCTGATGCAACCATCAGACTTTGAAAAGTATCATGTTGTCTAACACTCTGTCCTTGAATGAAAAAAGCGTGGCTCAGCATGGTTGTTCTTCCCAATGAATTTTCCATGCTTCATGTTGTATTTCCACTGAAAGAACCATCACCATATTTGCAGGTGGATTTGATTCCGTGCATTTGCGAGGATCGATTACCAAGACAGAGCAAATCGCAAGAATGATAAATCTCTTGAGGTCATATGGCATGGGTCTAAAACATTTGGCTCCTCATCTCAGGTTTGTAAATAGAAGCAGCCTCATTACCTTCATTTTCTTGGTTACTGCACCTCAAAATAAATATCATGCACTTGTCTCTGCCCTTGCAGATTTTCGCAAATGCATTTCCCATTCACTATGGTCCACCGGAAGGTTTCGATTTGAAGTGTCTAATGATTTCGAGCCTGTTCAGGTGCGTGCTGTTATTCAAGCAAATTAATCACTTTCAAGCTTTTTTTCTTTTTCTGGCAGACAGATTCACAATTGAGATGTTCAAACTGCAGGACAATAATCTCCTATATGACTACAATGTCGAAAAAAGAGTGAATGATTTTATTAGTGCTGCCATGATACAGGTACACTCTTAGCTTTTCTGCAGACATCAGCTTATTTGGATCTTGGTTTATCTCTGATCGAGACAGACCATCATCAAGTAATTATATGTAAATAAACATCATTGAGGGACACATTTCGGAACTCATTTTTCCCAATGGACAGGCAAATGTTACAAGAACAAATCACATTATGTGGACCATGGGTGATGATTTTCAGTACCAATATGCCAAGTCTTGGTTCAAGCAGATGGACAAATTCATTCATTATGTTAACAAGGTAAAATTACCTGCTCTACTCTTTGCTTCTATAATTGTAATATGCAAGTGGTTATGCTTCAGAACATTCAGCATTTTTGGAAAAACTCATTTAATCTTAGTCTGGAGAGGAGAGATATGCTTTTGCCCTTTGGTTTTCTTTCAATGCATTTGCCATTATTGTTTTTTCCCATACCTGGTATTTCTTCTCTCTCAGGATGGTCGGGTGAATGCATTATACTCTACACCATCTATTTATGTCGACACCAAAAATGCAGAAAATGTATCATGGCCTTTGAAAACCGACAATTACTTCCCGTAAGTATCTCTTTTTCATCCATCTAGGTTGCCTCTATGCTAGATATTTTACGGACACTTGCTTCTGTGTACAGGTATGCAGATAGAAAAGATGCCTACTGGACTGGTTACTTTATTAGCTGGCCAGCCCTGAAACGATTTGTTAGGATGCTAAGTGGATACTATTTGGTATTGTTTCTATTTACTATATCTGAAGACGGTATATCTCTTTCTGTTGTTGCTCTATTTCAAGCTGAGTGGATCGCTCACAACTTAAATGATTTTTTCAGTGTGTGCTTACTTTCCATCTGACTTAAGTTTCCGCAGGGATGAGTTGCGATATGTTCGAATTGCTTATGTGCCATGGCCAGGATGATTTATATCATCTGTCCCACATAAGTATAGCACCATTAAATCTTGCCATGACAGTGTTCTCTTTTGTCTATTATAGGCAGCGCGCCAGCTTGAATTCCTTGTGGAGCGAAGGTTCAGTGGTCCTAGCACTTATGGGCTCAGAGATGCATTAGGAATAGCACAACATCACGATGCTGTCAGCGGTACTGCAGAACAGCACACGACCAATGACTATGAGAAGCGCCTAGCTATTGGAGCTTCTGAGGTTGCAAACTCAGGTGTCGTTAAATTTGTCCTTTCGGGTATTTTTTTTTCTCAAATCTCAAATTAATCTCTAATGCCTTTTCAAATCAATTAGGCAGAAGCTGTCATCGGTAATGCTCTCTCGTGCCTAGTTAGTAAGAAACAGGTGGTCAATGCCCATCACCCGCTTTAAACTTTAGCCAGGTAAGTTTTCATTTAATCCCTTCAGTTTCCAACAGATAGGATTTGTAAATTTTCTTCAAAATGCCATATAAGCAAGTCAGTTCATTGGGACTTAAATTTGGTCCGAAGACTAAATATTTCACGAACTCAAGATGTGCTGTACTCTTCTCTTGTTTATGCCCTTTTTCTACAGTGCCAACTAATTAATATTGGCTTCTGTCCACCAACAGAGGAAGACATTCCGGATGGAAAGAGTCTGGTAACTTTTTGGGTAATGTGCTATAGACTCCTTAAAGAAATTTGTACGTTCTAACAGAATTTTCTCCATCAGGTTGTGGTAGCATATAACTCGCTCGGATGGAATCGAACTGATATTATAAGGATCCCTGTAAGTATATACTTCTTTCGTGTTGTGCCAACAGTTCATGTGTCAAGAGGTTGACAATAGCTCCTCGATATAATATGGCAATGACAATGTCTACCAGGTTGCTGATTCAAATTTTGTAATCCGTGACTCTTCTGGAAATACCATTGAAGCACAATTTGTCGATTTGGATAATGTTACAATCAACTTGAGGAACTTCTATGTGAAAGTGTACTTGGGATTGTCGCCAAAGCAGGTCCCAAAGTATGGCTTCTATTTCAAGTTTCACTACCGCCATTGGGTTGGGATACATACTTCATTTCTAAGGCAGCTACAGAAGGTTGGTATTTATGTACTTGATTCTCGACAACAATCGTCCGAGCCTCCAAGATTGGTATTTATGTCATCTGGGAAGGCTTGCTAGAGCAGATTACAGGAGACAGAGTGAATGATGAGTCAAAATTCAAACCCTTTAATCAGCATGAGGTAAACTGCATCATGGAGGAATGGAGATGAACCTAGACATTTTCCAAAACTATTCGGAATCCATTCAAAGCGCATGGGTCTGAGGCTGCAAAACTGATCAGCACAATTAATTCAACACAGCTTCATAGTTGTTGGTGAGCGATGTTGACTTGTTTAAACCTATTTTCCTAATCCGGGCTTCAAAATGATGCAGGGGAAAGTAAAACTAGTTTCCTTTCAACACTGGGCAATCCACAGAATGATACCATAGAAGTTGGACCGGGGGATCTGAAGATGCTATTTTCGTCAACCTCCGGGCAACTTGTCCGGATATTCAACTCTAAGACGGGGGTGAGTCTAGAGAAAGTTACAGATTTTTGTTTTGGCGACAAGCTTTTGTTCCAAAGTGTGATCACTGCTCTGTTACCATTTCACTATGCAAGTATAAATGCATTGAAGTTATCAATCTCATTCACTTCTTCAAAGTTCTATGGACCAGAATCAAACTCGCAACTTTTTTGGAGGAAAACTTGCTCTTTATAAAATTTTGTACAGGCCGAAATAACTGGCTCTAAGAAAAGGGCAATTTTGTGTACCGCCAAAAGTATGTTTATGAACATCTCACTCACCAGTTTCCCTGAATCTAAAAACTATATGTGCAACACTTGTGTTTCTCATAACACATCATCGGATATCTAAACATGTTATTGTGATGAAAAAGGGTTCTGGAATGCAACTTGGCTGCTTCAGCTTTCTAGCTTCAATCACGTCTTCCAAATGATAATTTCGGAACTTAGTATCTTCATTTTTCACTGAGGATCAGTTGAATCAGTCTTTTCTGTTTAGAGCACTATCTCATCTCCCTATTCTGCCTTTCTTTTGCTTCTTGGATCGGGTCTCATTTGGTTGGCAGCACCTCTTTGTCCTCTGTGGACATAAGACGAAAGGGTAATTTAGTTTGAAGGGTCATGTAACAATTTATCGGCAAATAGGAAGCGTCCATTTATGGTGCAAAAGCGAAACAATGATGAGAAATTCTCCTAAAATTTAGATGTTTCGATCATATAGCGACCTTTGCTTTTCTTCGGGGTTTGACAAGGGTTCAATGTCCTACATTATAACACTCCGTCTCCTTCCGTCACTTTTACTTATCAGATTACCTTGCAGTGCATTCACAAGTGTTTCTTATATGCTCCTGCGAGACTATGCCAAATTCACTGCATAGAATCTGTAGTTAACCGACTCAAATTTACCAGGTTGATGTACCAGTACAGCAAAGCTATCTCTACTACGAGTCAAGTATCGGCGATACAGATGATTATCCGGTAAATCTTTCTGTACTTGATTTGTGACACGATGTAGACCAGTATGGGGACCTATTCACAGTACAAACCAAGGAATTGTACATAGACAGCCTGCAAGTGCTCAGCAGATTTCTTTTATGGCAGGCTTCTAATCTGTACATCTTCCGTCCAAATGGGGCTCGTCCAACTATTGTTTCAAGGAAAGTAAGCAGCATGTCATCACTCAGCTGTATATGCTTTAACTCACTCATACATTAAATAATACCACGCATTCAGTAATATCGTACATTAAATCTTTTTCAACAACAAGATGGGACACATAAGAGTTCATCACCTATTTCAACTCTTACAGGTGCTCCTGAAGGTTGTTCAGGGACCACTAGTCGATGAAGTGCATCAGCAGTTCAGTTCATGGATCTATCAGGTTATCTGTTTGATAAATTAAGCCCAAGCACATTAATCTTTCTAATGTCCCGCTGATTTGTTTAGCTGTTTCTCTAACTTTTTTTTCTACATCCTATGGATTGAAAGTCTAACTCTTTGTTGAAATATCTACATTCTGGACATTTGTGGGTGCTTCAAGTAACCTGAGTTAGACTGAAGCATAGTAGTTAACATTTGGCTTGAATAGCTAAGCTACTAATCAGAAATGTCATTCATTTAACCAGAATCCTTGACCCAGCAAAAAGTGGAACTTGTTCATTGCATGCTGGACATTCGCATTAATCAAGTTTGATCCAAGTGAACATGTACAGGAATTCAGTTTGGTTTTGTACTCGGACAACGTTGCTCCCTTAGCGAGCAAACAATTATAAGGATTTGGATTTGATGTCAGAGAACTCGAAATTAATTTGCTTCTATTATGCCCCGTTTTTATTGCAAATCTAGATCCTATATGTCAAATAACTAATTTCATTCCAGAACTGTTGGTGCAAGAAATCATGACATTCTTGAAAAACCCTTTTGCCCCCATTGGGTATGAGTTGCTGCTAATGAAGTGCTATATCTTATGTAAGTTTTGGACCAGCATAATGGCAGCATAAGAGTCAAATGGCTTGATTTTCAGGCATCTGATTTGCTTCTTCTTTTTTTCTGCTTAATTAGGTCACGAGATTACACAAGGACAAAGAGCACGCTGATGTTGAATTCACGGTGAGTTGCCCTTCCCTATTTTTCTTGCTTTGTAGACTATGATTTTCTAGATATGACAGTAACCCAACAAAACAGTTGATTGAGTTTTCCATGTTTAGCGTTCAAAATCGATGGATTTATTGTCATGATGTGTCGGTATTAAAGATTTAGCCTCTTCAGTCTCCAAGAAAATCCTAATTAAGACTTCTTACTTTGAACTTTGAAGATTGGACCAATTCCAACAGATAATGGAGTTGGGAAGGAGGTGATAACACAAATGACGACGAACATGGCCACCGAGAAGACCTTCTACACCGATTCTAATGGAAGGGATTTCATAAAGCGGGTAAATTCTGAAACCCTACATTATCTTTAGATGCAGCCTTTCCTTATCTCTTGCAATTATCAACATTTATGGTAGATAATCTGAATATTGGTACTAGCAGATGGAGTGCAATGTTCATTAGACTATTGTTTTCGAACTCACTTCACTAAGAAACATCTATCCTTGTGTTATACTTATAAAGATACGATGTTCTTCAGTTTTTCCAATTTCAAATGTCGTTTAAAAGAAAAGTTGGTTCACTTATCATTGAAAGACAGTACCGCGAATCTATGTTCTCACTATCCACTAAACTACATCTTAACCGAAATGATGTACAACTAATTCATACAACAGCCATCTTGCTAGTTCATCAATGGTCCTAGGCTGATGCAAAAAGCTTACATATCATTTGTGCAGTGCGAGATTATAGACCAGATTGGTCCCTCGGTGTTACTCAACCTGTTGCTGGAAATTACTATCCTGTGAGTTCTTTAATTTAACGATTTAGCAAATGATTGCAAGCGATAATATTGTCCTTGAATAGATGAAACTTCATCAAACTAAAGCATAGACTCATGAATATGCTTCTTCCCCTAAAAACGGTCCTCTCCTCCAACGCTATGCCTTAAGATTAACCTTGGAATTTTCACCACAGACAACAAAACCGAATTCTCGGTCTTAGTGGATCGTGCTGTTGGAGGAGCCAGTATCAAAGACGGACAAATAGAGTTGATGCTTCACAGGTTCGGCACCCCATTGCCATGCTCCACTTGTTATGATTCTTTCCTTTCTTCACGTTAGCGATCTTTTACCTTCTCTTGCTCTGTGCACCAGGCGAATACCCTTTGATAACACAGGTGTGGTCGGATCTCTCAACGAGAAGGTGTGCATCGCAACTAGCACGTGCAAAGGATTAACGGTAGGTTACATTTATCTGTGGACGAAGAATTGTTTTTCCTCGTTAGTTTTTTCCCCACATAAGTTGTATTTTCAGGTACGAGGACACTACTATATAGGCATCAACAAACCGGAACTGGAGCTCGCTGGCGTCGGACTACTGGCCAAGAAGTGTACTCACCTTTAGTTTTGGCTTTTGCACATGAGGTAGGGATTGACTGCATTTAGCTTTGTTTTGGTCCATGCTTAAGCCGTTACCAGAGCAAAAGATAATGACCCTGCAGAAGATGGAGGACTGGACAGGTTCTCACCTTACCAGGGCGACTGCTATGGATTCAAGTTACAGTTTACCTCAGAATGTGGCTTTGATCACTCTGCAGGTTAATGAGTTTTTATCTCAAATACTCTCCCTCTCTTGGGATTAACTGAGCTTTCTTTCTGTTTTGCAGGAAGTGGATGATGGGAGTGCACTTCTACGTCTTGCATTCTTATGAGGTGAGAAAAGAACATTGTTTGCCCTTTTAGCCCAAAAAGAAAGAGCTTCGTCAATCTATTTCATTCGAATGCTATTTTGTCCAACTTCAATCAAAGAGAGGTGATTGATATATGCTGCAGAGTATTCATTTCTACCTTTATTCTTGTGAATATATCTAGCCCGATGAAGATGCGGAGTATTCAACCTTGGCTAAAGTTGAGCTGAAGAAGATATTCGCCGGAAGGACGGTATGTAAGCTTTTTCTGCACTAATGTCATTGCTCTTCTTAGTATGTGCCAACCACAGAGTAGCTTATCATACTGATGGACGTGATTTGGTAATCGATATATATATATATATATGGTCATGACTTCAGATAAAGGAAGTAAAAGAAATGAGCCTGTCTGCGAACCAAGAGAAGTCTGAAATGAAGAGGATGACATGGAAAGTCAAAGGGGAAGTTGCAGAGGAACCAGCGACCCTAAGAGGCGGCCCTGTCGACGTCTCGGCTCTCATTGTTGAGCTTGGTCCCATGGAAATTCGCACTTTCTCGCTGAAATTCTAAGCATTGTACGTAATGTCTCCTTTCATGTAATCTATTAACATCCAAGATCCCCATACATGTCCCATAAAGATGTCAACTAGTGCCCATTTAGCTGAAGATGAAACCATCATCAAGTGCAGTTTTGTTTTTTCGACTTTCCTAACAAGCTCAATTACAGTGTTAATGAACAAGAATGGTAGTTTCTTAGCGAGTACTCGTTAAAGATTTTCTGCTAGTACTCGTTAAGATTATCTGCTAAAGTTTGATTGCTTTTCTGAGATCAGAAGATGAACATAGCGCATGACTCTCTTGAACTCTAGGAACAGTCCGACCCAAAAGAAAAAAACAAAGGATCTCTAGGAGCAGCAGCAGCTCATGTTTGACAGTGAGTGCTGTCAAGAAAACTTTCGATAGAAACACCTGATGTTTGCATAACAAAAAATTTATATTAAAAAATAATAAATAATCTCAAGGGATATTTTTAAAAATCGTTGTTACGATTTGGCCCATGCAGGTCTCGAACCTGCGACCTTCGCGTTATTAGCACGACGCTCTAACCAACTGAGCTAATAGGCCAACACATTCGTCGTTCCTCACATAAATTATATTGATTAATTGGAAGCAAGAAGCATGAATTCGCTTAGATTTGCCGCTTCCCAGAATTTGCGCTGGTCACGCACGGCGAGCGAGGAAGCTGAGAACCATCGCTTTGGCCTCTGAGGAAGACGAAGTGAGGACGACCTGCGCGCAGTTTCTGCCATGAAAGAAGATTACGAGGTCGGTGGTTCTAGTGGTCACTCGATTCTTTCCTTTTCCTTCTTTGAATTATCGCTTCGTTTCACGTCCCAAATCGAGTGTGTAATTGGTATTCAGCTCCTTTTGTTTGCCATTTTGATGTTGTCTGCAAGTCGTTCGACCAAGCACCACAAAGTTTTAGTTGAGAAATCACCCCGATGTTTGGTTTGGTAAGGGAATTTTCCTGGATTCTAGGGTTCTACTGATCTTGAGAGATTGGGGAGTGCGCGAGTGTTTCGGTCGTTGACGATGATCGCCCGTCTCTTTGGGTCTTCCAATTTGTAACTGAGAGAGCCAAAAAAAAAGACTTGGAATCGGTGCAAGTATGTCCTCGATTGAGAAATTGAACTTTTAAGATCACAAAGCAGTGTTTTTGCGCGATCAAAAGGTCTTGTCTTGTTCTCCTGACGTTCTATCTCACGAGAAAACCCGGGAATGACTGATTTCAGGTCGAAGAGAAGAAGCAGGCCGCTGCGGATGTGCTCGATCAGTACTCCAAGTTTGTCCTGGCCTGCATCGGAAACCAAGTTCGACCTTGTGATTTGAGGCTGCATCTGATGAAGGTACCAACTTCTGTAGATTCTAGAGTGTGGTAAAGGTTGACCGTGTTTTGCACCAATAACATTGGTGTCTGGACCGGAACAGGGTCGTGGTGGAAGGACACAGTAGATTTGCTCTGTCGATTGATAAATTGGGATCCCAAATGTGAATTTCTGTCTCATCCTTTTGTTTCTGTTTGTTGGAATTGCTCAGGAGATTTCTGGACTGCCTACGTCTCTTAAAGAGGGAGCCCTTCCAATCTCCCGCAAACTCCGATGCCATGGGTGAATCGTCGAGCTCCGGGACAGCTAGACTCGATAAGCAAGACAGTTTTCGAGCTCTATAGTTGACAGTCATCTGAAGCAGAGTTTCTCGATATTTTCCATGTGAGATGCAGGTTGAACTATCACAAGTCTTAGATTCTTTTTACCTGATGCAGTAGGTTTTAGGTTTAGATTTTTCTGGAGTGAGATGTTTATGGCTGCTGAAATCTAATGTAATGTGATCTTGTCATATAAATCTGTGCCCCTGCTTTGTTATTTCTTGTTTAGCCCTAAATCGGTTTTATATAAGAGAGAAATCCTGCTGCTATCTGTGGGATATATAGCACTCTAGGATTGCAGCCTGTAATTTGCATATGGAGCTAGTTGAAATTACTCTAGGAGCGTGGTCATTGCTCTTCGCAGCACTTTCAGGCTGATTGTCTTAACTTTATTCACCAATGATCAATTTGCTGTGGACAATCCTACAATAGTTCCCGCTGGTTTT
>JAGVVM010014497.1:0-10019 GCA_019149425.1 Psidium friedrichsthalianum
TAGTTGATCAACCACACAATATTCGCTTGTCTTAATGACCGCTAAGAAATCTTTCGTTTCCTTGTCTGTAGCCTGCTTGGCTAGTAGATCGTTGAAGGCGCGCCTTGATCTTATTACCAAGGCTAATTCGAGGTCATAAGACCATGGCACTGCTTTATCATCTATATATGGAAAAGGTTGGGGCGAGGTAATAACAAAGCTGTCAGGTATGACAATTCCAAACTCATTATCAGAAGCATCTTCCAAGGCAGGCATGTTGGCTAATTCAAGGTATGCCTTGATCTCGTTAGCCGTCTCACCTTTTCCTAACTCATTTTCAATCTTAGGTTCAACCTAGATAGTCAATGTAGCTAATTCCTTATCCCAGTCAATGGTGATTTGTGAAATAATACCCACTACTTTGGTCTGGTTTGTATACACAATCATTCCCTACTCCATTAAGCCGAGGATCTTCTGCCTTACCCAATCTAGTGACACGACATCCCCGTCCTGAAAGTAACTAGCTCGAACTAGAGCATAAAAAATATCCGCAACTCGCACTCTTAACAATTTCGACCGACCTCGTTTCTACTCCAATGACAACATTGATTTTACCTTCATGATTAGTAAAGGGTTGTTCTAAATGTTGGCTTATTGTTGTTTTGAAATGAGAATGCTCCATACTTGAGCAAATCCTGAATACGATTCTTAAGCACATAACATTCATCCGTATTATGCGCAAGCTCACCTCGTTGATAAGCACATTTCTTAGTCGAGTTGTACTTGAGAAAAGATGCATAATTCGCTCTCATCAGCTCAGTCGTCAACAACTCCTTCTTGTATAAGATAGCCAAGACTTGAGAGGGAGTACCTGGGAGTAAGGTGTACTATCGGTTGTTACGTCAGTTTGCCCGTTGGTTTTGCGAACTGGAGTTAGCTTGCTACTGATTAGGGACTTGCACCCTAGGTGCTTGAGCCTGAGACTTCTACGCATAGGTCATATTCACTTGCGAGGCTAATTCTTTCTCCTTCTTTGCTGGAAATTGCTTGGTACTCACATTAGTATCTCCGTACGAACCGTTCTTCAGGCTGATTTCTACCTCCTCACTCATTACAATGAGGTGGCTAAATAAGGTTGCTGCAATGCCAATGATGGGTGACGCATTACTTGGGGAAGGGTAGAGACGAATAATCTCATGAGTTTCCACTCAGGTGGTACTGGCTTCAGCTAAGATACGATGTTCCTCCATCTAGTAGCATATTGCTTAATTGTCTCGTCTTTCCTTATTTCTGACTGCTCCAAGTCCTCTTTAGTGGTGAGGACCTCTAGGTTAAAACTAAAGTGCTTGACAAATGTATTGGCTACCTTTTCCCAATCCTCCATGCGATAAATTTCATAATCTGTAGACCATCTCATGGTTGCATCTTTTAAATTGGCTTAGAAAGTTTGAAACATCAAAGGACCATCAGCGACATACTTGTCATCCTAGCCTAGTGCATCTAAACGTGCTGAACCGATTGGAGGTGCCATCATATTTCTCAAAATCTGGCATCTTGCATTTCTCATGTACCTTAACTTCAATAAGACGGATAGGTCAACCTAGGGAATGTTGTGTGTCCCTTCTACCTCTCGTATCCTCTGCTCCATCTGAGCTATGATTTTCATAGCTTTCTTGCTCATAGCCCTAGCCATAGGGTTAACGTGGGGTATATAGACTATAGGTGATGCACTCGAGCTAGTACCCGCAAATATAATATCCTCCAATGGTAAAGAAGGTATAGGGACACAGTTTGTGCCTTAGCCAAGAACATCCATTGGTGAAGGCAAAAGAGGTGCCATGGGTGGAGGAATCGAGCTAGACGATTGTAGCATGACTATAAATTTGACCGCCATCTTTTCTTTTGCTTGAGATACTACTTCTTCGAAACGATCATTCATCACATCCATGTGCTCATTTAGAGCTTCTTGAACTATTACATTGATCTCGACTTTATCGGCCATCTTCTTTGCTTTCAAATGGGTATTATGGGGGTGCGGAGTACCTGTGATGAATTACCTACAAAAGGTATCAACATGATCAGTACAATGAAGAGAGATGGTGAATCGATCCATGGCCCTAGACCAGACTAACTAACATGACTTGACTTGGCCCACAACCGTGACTCAGAAAAATTCCATTTCCATCCGATTTTGGAAGTAAATTCGTGAAAAATCATGGAGTGGTCAAAATATGGTCAAAATTTACGGCCATGTATCCAAGAGGGCAATGAACAATTTTTATGTTTGGTGTTGAGGCAAAAAAGTGCAAGGATCAATACGTTTTAATGCTTCATTGAAAAAACTTTCTCCAAAAAACTGTTTTAACCGGTTTTCACTTGAAGAGCAAAAGGGCAATTAAAAATGAAAATTGTGATATGAGAATTTGTAGGTGACTAGGTTAGATCCTGATCCACAATTTTGTTCTTTGACTTCATCAAAAAAGGTTCATTTATTAGTGGTAATTGGTGAGATGAAGTCGAGTTGAGAAAACAACCAAAATTCCAAACCGTTTTGTTCTCAATGGAAACTCATCAGTAAATGGAAAATGCCATGGATTACTCTATAAATTTTACACATGATATATTAAGATTTCCTACACATTTCTCATTTTATGGTGGAAACATAGAAAGCATCAGAAGATTCTTGAACAATTCGCTCAATGCAGCATGGTCAATCAAAAACAGATTCAGAATGATAATCCAAACATGAAATTCAAATTCAAGAGCCAATCATTCTCACATGATCCCAAAAATTCGGCAAAACAAAATCACAACTCGAATATGGAGTAGTGGAAAACAAGACTAAACTCAATGACAAACGACTCAATGACGAACAACTCGATGAAAAACGACTTGATCTATGACTTTTGAGAAGCAAGCTTATCCTTCAACCGCTTGTTCGCTGCGGTTACTCTTGTGATTGGTCATCTTTTCAGCCCTTTGGGTAACTGTGACTAGCACCTTGAGAAGCTTTGGTCGCATTGCCTTGGGAATCACATGCTTCTTGATATAGAGGGCCATAGCATGATGAGCTTTCTCATTACCTGATAGATCCTTCATCGGTAGCTTGAGTTTGGTTGGCAACCAAAATCCCACGAGGAGTGAACAGTGATCACAGCTTGCTCATGCTCCGAGATACTCTGAGTAAAGTCAAACTGAAGCCGATCAGCCTCGAGAGGTGGCGGCAAAGTCTGAACCACCCCATATTGATGGGGCACTCGAAGGGGTAACACTCAGTTGCTCATATAAACTAGCAATGGAATCAGCTTGGCTCTACCACTCGCAAGTCGAGCTTTCTCTACTTGGAACCAACTACCTTGCCAATGAAAACCCTTTGGATTTGGATCCGCTAAAAGTTCTAGCCATTTCAAAAATGATAATCGGGGATTTCGTCTTGCTTATTCTTAAAAACCACAATAGGATGTGAAAAATTCCTGATATTTTCAACTAAAACAAGTTTCTTGCAAGGCTTGATGTGTGATAAAAACCATATCAATAAAAGGTCAGCCAAGGATTGCAAAATATTTTCTTTTTCTTGCTTAAATTTAGTGAGAGATATGAAAGTTTCGGCCAAGATAGCATGGACCAACTTCGTCCCATCACAGATTTGTTGGATGACAAAAGCAATACGAGGACCATTCCAAAGAAGGTTAATAGAAAAATCTTTCTCTTTTGTAAAGGTGGTGCTTCATTAAAGCTTTTTTTTTTACAAAAGAAAATGGACAATTTCCACGATTAGCTCTTAGAATTTTACGAACTTCTTCTACTTTAATTCTCAAAAATTCAGTTAACACAATAGCGGGATCTAATCCGACGGATGGACTAATCAACATTGTGTCCAAAGGTTTTCCAACAAGCATGCTATATTCCTCCAAAGTAGGGGTGAGCTTGTGCTTACCTAGGATAAATGTGGAGGTGTCAGGAGTCTAGCAATGAGCCAATGCGCGCACAATACCCGAACAAGTTCGAATTCCAAAATCGGCATCAGCCATCCCACTCTGACATCTATATATCCACGAGCTACGACAACTAGTCGAGTCAACCACTCGCTCAAATCTTCCCTTAGTGAGATGATGATCCGGATACTCTTGCTTCCCATAATCATAGACAAAGACCTAGACAATCCTAATGCCATGGACCGACCTGAAAATAATGATAAATAAATGAGTAAATTATGAGACAAAAATTTAGGAATTTACCATGAAAATCGGTCATGCACATGAATGCAAGTCAATTGATTAACGATCTTTTCAAAGTGAAATTCTGAAAACGAATCGTACTAATGGGACTTGGTCGGGTCTAGTTTTCAGAATTTCGGCTCATGGTCAAAATTCTACCCGTGCCATTAGCGTGTGGCTAGGGGAGAGATCTCCAATGCAAAGGAAAGCTCGCGATCGAGGATGAGGTCGACCGCACCTCGAGGGTGAGGTCAGGTGGATTCTCGCGCGATACCATCCTAATTACTAGCGACCCGGGTCTAATCGTGATGAAAATGTAGCGCAATAAACATGCAAACACACGACATATTATTCAAATCAGAAATAAAATTAAACTATATTACCCTGCAAAACAAAGGTTAATAATAGTTTAAATTTTATTCTGCAAAAACATATAACACCTAAGTCATCAATGAAATTAAACCAACCAAGAGAAAAATAATCACAAGAATTCATCCTAAGTTCTCTTGGAATACAATGAAATCTCCAAAAATTCATCAGTCAACCATTAGGCCCAATTTTTTCAAAAACTTCAAGTACTAGTCCCCAGCAGAGTCGCCAAGTTATCACGACTTAAAATTAGGAAATTCTAGGTTGATAGATTACTAGATTAATTAAATAAATTAAATAACCTAGTCTGAGCTCTTCCAAACTCTATCAATTCGCAACTTAGGTTTATATTCAAATGATTTAAATTTTGGAGCCGCTGCTAATCTTTTTTGGTAGGTAGATTAGATACCTAAATAAAGTATTGGGAGAATACTTTATTTTCTGCAAATTAGATATTTAAGTTCAGGGACTTAATTATGTTAATTTTTCAATTAACACCCTTTAATTACCATTCTTGTGAAGATTTCTTGAATTGGCAAATTCAATGGATTTGATTTATAAAGCAAGGTGGAATTGTATTTTTTTAAAGTTTTTTTTATTTATATGAATGCAATATGCAAATGCAAAGCCTAACTATATGACTGCAAATATGACTACATGATGTTTAGACAAACTATATGGCATGCATGATAACTTTGGAAAAAATCAAATTTTAATACAAGAAGAATGTGGATTCTAATTAAATGATATGCAAAATAACATGAATGAACAATGCATGCTAATTTTTTGGAAAAAATTGACATGATATGAGTTTCAATGCACACAAAACATTAATTAAAATTTAAAAGTCATGACATGTGAAGGATGCAAATCTACCTATATGACATGAATAAAAAATGCATGAATGACATATAATGACATGATAAATGTGCATGATGTGACGACATAAATTATGCATGACCGACCCTATATGAAATGCACATGAATGATATTTTTTTTGGTATATTTCGGATTAAATGAAAGGCAAAAATAAAAGATGGCCTGAGGGTCGATAACAATTAATATAGATTAAGAAATTGATCACTCAAAGTCTAATTTTATATTAAAAGCTATCCTGACATTTAATTCCATTTTAGACCATGATTTGATGTTCTTTTTGTAATTTTTTATGAAAAAGAGAGTCAAATAAAAGTATAATAAACCTTGAGTATCGTACACCATATGATCCGAATTTTTCCGATGAATTCGCTTCGTACCCAAGGTTTAGGGTCGGAAGGAAATTTATTCACGTCGTACCCGAGGGTGGGGTCGGATGGTGAATTTAAATGAAATTTATCGGTCTGGCCCCAAAGTTATGGGATGAGATGGATAATTTCATTTGTGCGGATGACGTCGTACTTCGAGGGTGAAGTCGGATGGCCATCCATAATGCACATATCCGAGGGACAAAGGCACAAGGGAGCATGTACTATACTCAAGGAATATTATAAAAATATTTGATTTAGACCATATAAAAGATGAATGAAATTTTCGCCACTAAAGGATAAGGATCGCCGAATTTGAAGGGGAAATGGCCCTATCCACAAAGGATTACATCTTTCTTCTTATTAGAAAAATTATCTTATAAGATCTTGAAAATATATTCAGATAATTCTCAGATTGGAAAGATATTTTCAATTCAAGCCAATGTTTATCTGCAAGACATTAAGATATGCTCAAGACTTAATTGCTTCAAAATTCGAATTTAAGATAATCCAAACACTCCAAAAGATATGCGCAATCCGTTCAAGATAATGATCAATATTCAGATATCTCAAATTCAAGCCGCAATATACATCAAATATCCAGAGATATACTACAAATCTGAAAATAATATTCAAGATATGCACCATATCCAAATTGAGATAAGATATGCAGAATATTCGATGGATAATGCCCTAAAATTGAAGGATATGCCAAATAAGCTCGAAAATTTGGAAATATGCTTAAGATATCATATATTGCTCCAGATTCAAAAAGCTCAAGCTAGACAATTTCAATTTATCTCCACTCATGTGATATTCATCAAATATTTACTCATGTTCAAGTATTTTCAGAATATCGTGAGATAAAAAAAAATTACCTCACTGTTGATCCAACCAAACTTGAGCGTATGAATTGTGTCGCGTCGAACTAGCAAGGAAGTTTGATTTGCAAGATTGCTCTTCTTTTCGAACTTGAACCAAACTGGCGGATGATGCTTCAAAGATTTGCGGTCGTTCGGGGAGTCACGCGTGAGCTTGGGAACGTCAGCTTGGCACGAAGTTCCTTGGGATAGCAAGCTTTGGGACGTGAACTTTTTCCAAGAAGGAAATTCAGCACACGCACTAACGTATATTTTGCCCAAGACAACACCCTTATGAGCTCATTGCTTTCATGCGATCTAACACGTGTAGTAACCGAATTAGATCATTAGATAACAATAAAACAAGGACCGATTGACCTTGATAGGTGGCTGAACAGAGGCAAACAGCGGCTGCACAGTAGGCAAATCAGCAGAGCGCAACAGTAGCTTGGTGGGCTATTCGGTGGGCGACTGAGCTAGATCAAGGGGGGCTGAGGGACTGAGTTGCTAGATGGTAGGAAGGCTGATGGATAGTGCTCAGCAATGAAAAAAAACAACGTCAATGGCAGCGAGTGGAGGCACACAAACGAGGTGGCTCGGCGCATGACCTAGGAAAAGAGTTGTCGTCCTCGAGGATGAATTTTTCCTAACCTCCCTTAGGCTCTCTAAGATGCTCTAATTTCTGAGTATGAATTTTCGACCCTACCTTGAGCTATGGCTCATTTATATAGAACTTCGATTACAATCTAGTAGGAATGGGATTTATTTGAGCGTAGGATCATTAAAGCCTACATCCATCGAAACTCTAACTAGATAGGATTTCCAAGTTGCTGAAACTCTTGAATTATTTTTGAAATTTGGAGAGTCCATGCTACTCTTGTCCTTGGTCAAAATCTATCTTGTAATTATATTTCTAGTTTGAATCTCGGTGGAATCACGAGACTGGTAACGATAACTATCACATGAGCAATATGAATCAAAAGATAAGACATTTAGGTTTCAACCGCCTTCTCCCTCACCACCTGCCACAACCTCGCGGCCCACTGCCGCACATCCGCCCCGGCTAAATGCCTCCAACCTCCACAAGGTTCGGACTGTTCGCCGATCACTCTCTTTTGTTCTTGGTCAAGTCCCTAAACATTTCACTTTTGGATAGATCTTCACGTTAGTGTGGATTTTATGTTATCTTGGGCAAGCCAATATCAACCATGCAACCAACTTATTCAACAATGGAATCAAATTTAGCTACTTTAGCAGTAAGTGGAACGAGTTAAATAGAGAATAAATTTGTGTTGGAATCAAATTATGAACTCATAATCTATGCCTAAGATTTCGATTCCCTATGCCAGTCAAGATGTTGGGCACAACAAGACTTATCGTAGTGTTTATAATGGTAAGTCTAAACATATAAATCTAAGATATGAGTACGTGACACAATTGATTAATAATTGGTACCATAATAATTGTTTACGTGAGGTCAAAGCAAAAATATGGCCAATCCTTTTACCCAAAGTGCTCTATCAAGAAGATGCGGTAAAGGTGACCTCACAAGAAATGGAGCGAAAACCCCTGACTTAAAATTACGAGTAATGGTTAAGAGTGAGAAAAAAAAGTCATGATATACCTAAATCAGATCAGAACATATTCAACAGTTGATTTTAGATGGGAAATCGATGGATATGAGCTGGTTCCCCCGCCCCCGATTTGTAGTTTTGGGAAACCAATAGGTACTCGGTTCAATTCCGGTTTTGAGTGGGAAACCATCTAACTGACCCAACCAAATCAGTACCTTTATATAATAAAGTAAATGTTCTTTAATGAAGTCATCTCCCTCAAAGGCTCAGAGTTCAGATCTAAGTCCATAAAAAAAAAGTCTGACAAATTTTTAGTGTGATATGGTGTCGTATGCGATGCAATTGAAAAATATGGTAATTAGATGACTAACTGCTGTTGCATTTCTCATGATGCTAAACTTCATTGCTAATATAATAATAATATTCAGACAAAGATTTATCTTAAGTGTTTCATGTGATTAAGGAATACTAAATAATAAAACGTGGGAAGGCACTCACCACAGTCACAAGTTGAGACCTCATCCCAATCACTAGGGATGGTTTCATTGTCTTTTCTAATTGATATTGGCACTAATAGAATCGTAACTGGAATACAAATGGAAAACCAGACCTAGGGTGTTGGTTCGGTTCTTAAGTGATACATGGATATGAGCAGGTGGTTCATCGGCTTTGCATTTTGCAGAACCGATCCTAGTGAGCGATTCTAGGTTTAGGGTAGGGAACCACCCATCGGAACCGAATTACCCCTAGGTAATGGTAAACTCGGATCTAAATACTTAGCATATACTAATATAATGTGTGAGCGGAAAAAAAGAAGTTATTGAAAGTGATTAGGTGAGAATGAGATTACCGGACATAAGAAATGAGTATTGTTTGTTACATTTAGAGGTTGAGTTTACTCTTAAGGAAGGATAATACAATAGTAACATACTTGTTGACACATAAATTTTGATTTTCTTAATCATTTATAAAAAGCAGGAAGTAAAATCTGTAATTCCACAAAAATAATTCACATCAGACTTATTTTAGTCAATCATGCATTGGTATTGGGCCCACAGCGAATGTGTGCAAATGATATGGTGCTTAGAATAATATATGTAGCTAGGAACTAAGGCCTGAAGGTGAAGAAGCAACTCGGCTAAAGGTTCATTACAATACACGTGTTGCCGAAAAATTTCAATGGATTTCCTACTTGGATTACAAGTATTCTCTTGGGATCATATTGGCATGAAGGATTTAGAGGGAAGGAAATCTTGAACGGATCACCAAAAGATGTTTATACATTGTCAAATAAAGGAAGGTTAATGTCCTATGAGATGGTCTGCAGAGACCAAGATTCATTGCTGTTGCTTGGAGGTCCTGCGAGACCAAGACTTAAGGCCCATTTATCTACCCTTCTAGCCGAAATTTTTTCCTCAAAAGCATAACAAACAAAAGAGAGAGGAGTGTGAAAGTGGTCCTGTCCTCCTTTGGATTGTTATACAAATGTTGAAGACAAAGTTATCAAATGTTGTTACTTCTAAGTGTGACGCCACTTTGCCTTATCGCATTGTACTACTAATTTTTGCACCGTTCAACGAAAACTCCACCGAAAGCTGCTGTGGAGCCGGCGTTGTCCAACCCGCATGCAAGTCCTGCAAGGCAGGCCAAAAGTTTCAAGCTGGAGCCACAAGATTGGCACAAGTAAAAAGAGGAAAGGAAACCTTCCGATCTAGTAATTTTTACCATTTTGAAAATGTGTGTATTTGATTGCATATTTTGATGATTGAGTGCTCA
>JAGVVM010014498.1:0-14122 GCA_019149425.1 Psidium friedrichsthalianum
GATCGTCTCTATCTTCTTTCTTCTCCTTCCTTCTTCTTTCTTCTCACGCAACCGTCTCGCTCGGTCTCTTTCTCTCTCTCTCTCTCTTCTCTGTGGGTTTGCTTGTACCGATTCATTTTCTCCGTGTAAGTCCACTTTGACGTCTCTCTCCCCCACCTTCTTCTGTTCTCGATTCCTTGGTCTCCCAACAGAATATTGGACAGTTCGGTGGTGATGTATGTTGTTTCTTCTTTAGCTTGGAAGTTTTGTTTGGACGATCATGGGTATTGCTGGATATATTGGAATTCTTAATTGGCTTAGCTTGGTTTATGCTTTAGCTTCATTTTTGTTTGTCGTGGTCATTGAACGGTTTAACCTATGGCGTTGTCGCGTCAAATTGTGTTCTTTTGGTCTTTGGTTTGATGTTGGTGCCAGTGACACAATTAGGGTGGACTTGTTCTTTGTCTGATTCATATTCAAGGGTGAAATTGCGGTTAAAGCGTGTGTTTTTATTATGCAGTTGGGTTGAGTGAGGATGAACAAGAGCGTGTTTAAGCAGGAGCATGACTTTGGTATGTACTTGGCTATGTGTTGCTCTTTGGCATGCTGACCGTGTTATCTACATGGAAGTAGATTTGAAATTTCATAAACCCGGTTTTGACAATTTGGTGATTTCTTTTCGACTGCAGAGAAGAGACGCGCTGAGGCGGCGAGAATAAGGGAGAAATACCCGGACAGGATTCCGGTGAGAGTTTTGAGTTGTTTTGTAAATTTGCCCTGGTTCATACAGAAATCTTCTAATTGTCAGTGATGAGACTATTTTTATCGGCTAAATTGGTTTGCGCGAATTGTCATTCTATTCATACTTGCAACCGACATCATTAGAGCTGCATTGCTAGAATGCCCTCTGCGCACCCTTGGGCCATGGTGGAGGTGGTGAAGCAGGATACTGATGAAAATGCTTTTAATATTGAAACTGAAATTGGTGTTTCTGGCATAAAAGTTTGAGTTACCTATGGGGAATCATTGATTTTGCATTGTATGAATTGTGATATCAATTTCTGATTGACATGTAAACCATAGGTCGAAGATAAAGTGGGTGTTTTTCTCAATGTATTCGTGGTGCATTGTATCCTTCTCAGGATATCCTTAAGTACTTAACCTAGGATTCGTCTATATCCAAGGGAATTGTCTAGTAATTTGGAGTGTCTCATAGCTTTACCTATCCATGTCCAATTGCTGATCATAGTCGTGTCCTCCTTTTTTTTTTATTTGCTTTTTATCATAGCAAAACATAATCTTTGAGAGGAGATCTGAAGAGGTCATTTGTCAGTATGCATGATAAGCTGGTTAAGTAATACCTGGAGCAAAAAAAGAAAACAGAGACTGTGGAAAGATGAAAGAGACATCTGAGTCTTTTGATTCCACAAGACTGCTTATCCAGACAAGGAACTGAAAAGCACAGTTCTCATAAATTTTTCATTGCCTTCTTGATCCGTGAACCTAACTTTGCAAGACTTCTCTGTTCCTAGTATCTATCTAGAAGACCTTGGGTATTTAGGAACAATTAAGCCACAATAGTGGAAAGTATTTAGGAGTTTGCTATGTTGGTGAGAAAGAAGTTGGAGAAGACACTTATGACTATAAGAAGTTCAAAGTAGATGATGAGGTATTGTCCTGATTGCTAGTGGCTTGCAGGTGAAGAAGCGTCAGTCACCGTGATGACCATTCATATGCCTTTTGTCTGAATTCCGTTCTAAGGAATCTGTTAGATAACACTTCTCAACTCAACTTGGTTTGGAGACAGATTGACATAAGATATGAATTGGAAGATTGGCCCATGAGAAGTTCTCTTGCAAATATTCATCCTAGGAAGTTCATGTTTTTCTGCAAGCTGGGTCATTTTTGTCAGACTTTCTCTCAGGCTGCAGCATGTTTTCACTAGTCAATACTTTCATATAGCATTGACCCTCTTGAGGATAAATTAGAACCTTGACTCTTAAGCAAGCTACACACGGTACCAAACTGATTCTGTGTTAATGTACTTCTGCCATCGAAAAAAATTAACGTATCATTCAAAATATGGAACACACATGTTAATAGTTGGTCAAGAATGTGATTTTCCGGGGACTTTGTAATGATGCATCAATCCTACACAATAATCCAGGCTTTGTGATGGGCAAGGTGATTTAGTTGGTTTTACTTTGCGACTGACAGGACAGTTTGCAGGATTTGTCTCCTAGTTTCACTGACAAAATCGTAATCTGTGGAGACTTCTTTTTCTGCTTATGCTAACATTTGTCCGGTAATGTTAAGGTGATTGTGGAGAAGGCGGAGCGAAGTGATATTCCCAACATCGACAAGAAAAAGTGAGCTCCTTTTCAATCGACTGCTATCGTCATTTTCCTAACTGCACTTGTAGGAAGTCATTGCTGTGATACTTGACTTATTTTTGAAAACTTGCAGATATCTTGTCCCAGCCGACCTCACTGTGGGTCAGTTTGTATACGTGATCAGGAAGAGAATTAAGCTGAGCGCCGAAAAGGCGATCTTCATATTTGTTGACAATGTCCTTCCACCCACAGGTACAGTTCAATCGACTTGTTACACTTCATGCCAAAGATCGTTTGGTGTTTGATTTCCCTTGCTGTTACATTTTTAACAGAAATGAAACGCTTTTTAAGCCGTCTGTTTATAAAGTCCATTGCGGTTTCGACTGACAATTTTCTTTCGATATCTCAGGAGCAATAATGTCTGCCATTTACGATGAAAAGAAGGATGAGGACGGATTTCTCTATGTCACATACAGCGGAGAAAACACGTTCGGTGACAACTGATTATGGCCAAGTGCCGCCCATTTCTTTATCCCCGTCTCATCGCCATTACTTTCCTCGTGCTGAACTCTGGCTTGTATATAAGTTATCCATGGTGTTTATGTTGGTAACCCATTCTATGTACATAATAAGCATTTGTCGGAACCTATGATGCTGATGAAAAACTTGGTACTTAGTATGACGTAATCGCTCCGGTCCAGCTCATGTACTGCTGATGGGCTGGGTGGACACATCCCCGAATGGGTAATTTCACTGGTATTTGAAGTTGATTTTTATCCGCGATTTGGTTGCCCATTAATTGAATGTTTGCTGTGGTTTTTCAAGTATTCATGCAGGGTTTGAATAATTTGAAAATATTTTTCTAAAAATGAGGGGCGATAAAAATGTTGATGTTTAAATAATTTCATAGATGATGAAAATGTTTTTTATTTATTTATTTTTATAAATGATATAGGAGATTATATTTAGGGAAAAAATTTTAAATCGTTCGTTTTCGTGAGAAGAAAATGAAGGCTTGGTAAAAATTTCGAATGTACAAATCATTGCTTACAATCAACTTGTCTATACCGGCGGTGCGGCATTTGTCTACCGCTCTTTGCGGTGATGCCGTTATATAATAGCTACCTAGCTTTGCAATTGCCTTAAAGGAACTCTCTCTTAGCACTCATGTACTTATGCATTTATATTCTATTTCTCACTTGCCCGCTCGCTCTCTCTCTCTCCTTTTCTCGCAACATCGGATTTGAGTTTACTAGCCTAGATCTGGCGTCGAGTGGCCGCTGTGGTTGCGGCATCACGACCATTAGGAACCCCTCTGTCTTTGTTGGCAGAGGGTACAACAGAGATTGCCGTCGTCATGGAGGCTTGACGCTTTACAAGCGACGGGCAACGATGGGCGAGACACGACGCGCGACGGCAACATCGGCTGCCTCGGTGGCAGCCTTGGGTCTCAAAGGCCAACCTTTATTGGACTTAAATGATCCGAAAATAGAAACCCGTGATGTCCCAATATGATCGAACTTTAAATATTTTAACTCACTTCCACACAACCCTTCAATTTTTTTTTTAAAACCAACATAGGACCTAATTCTAACGACCCATTTTAGCACTTCTAGTTTTGCGATTAATAATGATGTCTTCATGACTTTTGACGAATAACACATGACTATCTAGAGTGCAGAGCCCCAAATCTACTATTATTATTATTTTTTTTTTTTTATGGATTCTCGTATCGAGATTGAACCAAATAATCCAAGTTTCGCTCCGCATCCCGATCCAACTAAACGCAATCGACATTACCTATCAAACTTGACATCCGAGCTTGAGTCATTTTCCAATAGAAAGAACTTGAAAAGGCATGGGTTTCTTTCAAACTCTTCACACTTTCCAGGCTCATCATTAGGGGTGAGCAACTTGGACCGACCGGACCGAATCGGGATCGATGGTCCGGTTCCCAATTCGAGAGGGGTCCGGTCTGATTCGCGGTTCCTAAAATTAGAACCGGTAACTAGGCGGTCCTGTTCTCGGTTCCTGGGACATAGTACCGGACTGGACTGCCTAGATTGGACCGATCCTTTTTTTAATTTTTTTTCCCAATTTGGTCCTTTTTTTAAAAAAAATTCCCAACTCTTCAGGCCTCTTGTTTACGTTTTTTTGCTACTAGGATTATCTAGACATCGAAGTTCTATAAGTTGTTGATTTCAACAATTTGGGAGTAATTTGGGCTTCTTCTTTTTTTGTCCAGTCCGGTTCATTTGTCGATCCGGTCCAATCCAGTTCCCGGGATGATCGGTCCGGTTCCTAGTTCCGATAAATTGGGAATCGAGACCATTAATCCGGTTTCCAGTTCTTGAGAGGAATCGGACCGGATCGGGAACCGATCACCCCGACTCATCATCCCATGCATTCAACCAACGAATTTGGAATCTCTCCTGGTTTCCCAAAATCACACCTAAACCGTCAATTCTGCCCGAGAACCAATTTTTAATTTTTGCCATTCCTTATTCGACAACCAAAAAGAAAAATAGTTACATGTGTTGGAACTCATGTCAAATCTCGAAACTCCTAGAAATCAACATAACTTAATCACTTACCCCACTAAACAATAGCATATTAATTAAAGCTAGGCTGGGCGCATCGATCATGGAAGGTGCCTCCAATTTGATTCTCAATTTTGAAAATCGAGCCGACTCTAACATGATAAATTCACGTTTCGAGTCTGGAACTATCAATCCCGAAATCAGTCACCCCTAACTATAGTTGTAGGTGCGGTTTATGTTTGAAACCAAGGAATGTTTTTTCCCCCTTCTTTTGCAGGGAAAATGAAACAAAAGAGTAACATTTTTTTTTTTTCATGAAGAAGAGGCAAACTGCGACAAGTGAATTTCTTTGTTCTCTCAGTCAAAAGTTTCTCTCCTTTCCTTCGGCATGAAAAGTCGCTTTCCTTCCATTGGAAATGATAGGGGAGAAGGAAGAGATCTCATATTTTTTTTCCTCAGCCTTTCGTGGCAACTCTTGTCGACCCCATTAATGGCAAATTGATCAGAATTCGCAGGAGAGAGAGAGAGGCGAATTCATTTCTGATTCTTACTGACAGTGTTCCCGTTTGGCGTTCTCGCGCTTCTTTTGAACTCGAGACCCAACAATTTCTTTCTTTTTTTTTCCCCTCCGTTATTTACTTTTTATGTTGTCAAATTCGTTGGTTGAATGCATGGGATGATGAGTCGGGGTGATCGGTTCCCGATCCGGTCCGATTCCTCTCAAGAACTGGAAACCGGATTAATGGTCTCGATTCCCAATTTATCGGAACTAGGAACCGGACCGATCATCCCGGGAACTGGATTGGACCGGATCGACAAATGAACCGGACTGGACAAAAAAAGAAGAAGCCCAAATTACTCCCAAATTGTTGAAATCAACAACTTATAGAACTTCGATGTCTAGATAATCCTAGTAGCAAAAAAACGTAAACAAGAGGCCTGAAGAGTTGGGAATTTTTTTTAAAAAAAGGACCAAATTGGGAAAAAAAATTAAAAAAAGGATCGGTCCAATCTAGGCAGTCCAGTCCGGTACTATGTCCCAGGAACCGAGAACAGGACCGCCTAGTTACCGGTTCTAATTTTAGGAACCGCGAATCAGACCGGACCCCTCTCGAATTGGGAACCGGACCATCGATCCCGATTCGGTCCGGTCGGTCCAAGTTGCTCACCCCTAATGATGAGCCTGGAAAGTGTGAAGAGTTTGAAAGAAACCCATGCCTTTTCAAGTTCTTTCTATTGGAAAATGACTCAAGCTCGGATGTCAAGTTTGATAGGTAATGTCGATTGCGTTTAGTTGGATCGGGATGCGGAGCGAAACTTGGATTATTTGGTTCAATCTCGATACGAGAATCCATAAAAAAAAAAAAATAATAATAATAGTAGATTTGGGGCTCTGCACTCTAGATAGTCATGTGTTATTCGTCAAAAGTCATGAAGACATCATTATTAATCGCAAAACTAGAAGTGCTAAAATGGGTCGTTAGAATTAGGTCCTATGTTGGTTTTAAAAAAAAAATTGAAGGGTTGTGTGGAAGTGAGTTAAAATATTTAAAGTTCGATCATATTGGGACATCACGGGTTTCTATTTTCGGATCATTTAAGTCCAATAAAGGTTGGCCTTTGAGACCCAAGGCTGCCACCGAGGCAGCCGATGTTGCCGTCGCGCGTCGTGTCTCGCCCATCGTTGCCCGTCGCTTGTAAAGCGTCAAGCCTCCATGACGACGGCAATCTCTGTTGTACCCTCTGCCAACAAAGACAGAGGGGTTCCTAATGGTCGTGATGCCGCAACCACAGCGGCCACTCGACGCCAGATCTAGGCTAGTAAACTCAAATCCGATGTTGCGAGAAAAGGAGAGAGAGAGAGCGAGCGGGCAAGTGAGAAATAGAATATAAATGCATAAGTACATGAGTGCTAAGAGAGAGTTCCTTTAAGGCAATTGCAAAGCTAGGTAGCTATTATATAACGGCATCACCGCAAAGAGCGGTAGACAAATGCCGCACCGCCGGTATAGACAAGTTGATTGTAAGCAATGATTTGTACATTCGAAATTTTTACCAAGCCTTCATTTTCTTCTCACGAAAACGAACGATTTAAAATTTTTTCCCTAAATATAATCTCCTATATCATTTATAAAAATAAATAAATAAAAAACATTTTCATCATCTATGAAATTATTTAAACATCAACATTTTTATCGCCCCTCATTTTTAGAAAAATATTTTCAAATTATTCAAACCCTGCATGAATACTTGAAAAACCACAGCAAACATTCAATTAATGGGCAACCAAATCGCGGATAAAAATCAACTTCAAATACCAGTGAAATTACCCATTCGGGGATGTGTCCACCCAGCCCATCAGCAGTACATGAGCTGGACCGGAGCGATTACGTCATACTAAGTACCAAGTTTTTCATCAGCATCATAGGTTCCGACAAATGCTTATTATGTACATAGAATGGGTTACCAACATAAACACCATGGATAACTTATATACAAGCCAGAGTTCAGCACGAGGAAAGTAATGGCGATGAGACGGGGATAAAGAAATGGGCGGCACTTGGCCATAATCAGTTGTCACCGAACGTGTTTTCTCCGCTGTATGTGACATAGAGAAATCCGTCCTCATCCTTCTTTTCATCGTAAATGGCAGACATTATTGCTCCTGAGATATCGAAAGAAAATTGTCAGTCGAAACCGCAATGGACTTTATAAACAGACGGCTTAAAAAGCGTTTCATTTCTGTTAAAAATGTAACAGCAAGGGAAATCAAACACCAAACGATCTTTGGCATGAAGTGTAACAAGTCGATTGAACTGTACCTGTGGGTGGAAGGACATTGTCAACAAATATGAAGATCGCCTTTTCGGCGCTCAGCTTAATTCTCTTCCTGATCACGTATACAAACTGACCCACAGTGAGGTCGGCTGGGACAAGATATCTGCAAGTTTTCAAAAATAAGTCAAGTATCACAGCAATGACTTCCTACAAGTGCAGTTAGGAAATGACGATAGCAGTCGATTGAAAAGGAGCTCACTTTTTCTTGTCGATGTTGGGAATATCACTTCGCTCCGCCTTCTCCACAATCACCTTAACATTACCGGACAAATGTTAGCATAAGCAGAAAAAGAAGTCTCCACAGATTACGATTTTGTCAGTGAAACTAGGAGACAAATCCTGCAAACTGTCCTGTCAGTCGCAAAGTAAAACCAACTAAATCACCTTGCCCATCACAAAGCCTGGATTATTGTGTAGGATTGATGCATCATTACAAAGTCCCCGGAAAATCACATTCTTGACCAACTATTAACATGTGTGTTCCATATTTTGAATGATACGTTAATTTTTTTCGATGGCAGAAGTACATTAACACAGAATCAGTTTGGTACCGTGTGTAGCTTGCTTAAGAGTCAAGGTTCTAATTTATCCTCAAGAGGGTCAATGCTATATGAAAGTATTGACTAGTGAAAACATGCTGCAGCCTGAGAGAAAGTCTGACAAAAATGACCCAGCTTGCAGAAAAACATGAACTTCCTAGGATGAATATTTGCAAGAGAACTTCTCATGGGCCAATCTTCCAATTCATATCTTATGTCAATCTGTCTCCAAACCAAGTTGAGTTGAGAAGTGTTATCTAACAGATTCCTTAGAACGGAATTCAGACAAAAGGCATATGAATGGTCATCACGGTGACTGACGCTTCTTCACCTGCAAGCCACTAGCAATCAGGACAATACCTCATCATCTACTTTGAACTTCTTATAGTCATAAGTGTCTTCTCCAACTTCTTTCTCACCAACATAGCAAACTCCTAAATACTTTCCACTATTGTGGCTTAATTGTTCCTAAATACCCAAGGTCTTCTAGATAGATACTAGGAACAGAGAAGTCTTGCAAAGTTAGGTTCACGGATCAAGAAGGCAATGAAAAATTTATGAGAACTGTGCTTTTCAGTTCCTTGTCTGGATAAGCAGTCTTGTGGAATCAAAAGACTCAGATGTCTCTTTCATCTTTCCACAGTCTCTGTTTTCTTTTTTTGCTCCAGGTATTACTTAACCAGCTTATCATGCATACTGACAAATGACCTCTTCAGATCTCCTCTCAAAGATTATGTTTTGCTATGATAAAAAGCAAATAAAAAAAAAAGGAGGACACGACTATGATCAGCAATTGGACATGGATAGGTAAAGCTATGAGACACTCCAAATTACTAGACAATTCCCTTGGATATAGACGAATCCTAGGTTAAGTACTTAAGGATATCCTGAGAAGGATACAATGCACCACGAATACATTGAGAAAAACACCCACTTTATCTTCGACCTATGGTTTACATGTCAATCAGAAATTGATATCACAATTCATACAATGCAAAATCAATGATTCCCCATAGGTAACTCAAACTTTTATGCCAGAAACACCAATTTCAGTTTCAATATTAAAAGCATTTTCATCAGTATCCTGCTTCACCACCTCCACCATGGCCCAAGGGTGCGCAGAGGGCATTCTAGCAATGCAGCTCTAATGATGTCGGTTGCAAGTATGAATAGAATGACAATTCGCGCAAACCAATTTAGCCGATAAAAATAGTCTCATCACTGACAATTAGAAGATTTCTGTATGAACCAGGGCAAATTTACAAAACAACTCAAAACTCTCACCGGAATCCTGTCCGGGTATTTCTCCCTTATTCTCGCCGCCTCAGCGCGTCTCTTCTCTGCAGTCGAAAAGAAATCACCAAATTGTCAAAACCGGGTTTATGAAATTTCAAATCTACTTCCATGTAGATAACACGGTCAGCATGCCAAAGAGCAACACATAGCCAAGTACATACCAAAGTCATGCTCCTGCTTAAACACGCTCTTGTTCATCCTCACTCAACCCAACTGCATAATAAAAACACACGCTTTAACCGCAATTTCACCCTTGAATATGAATCAGACAAAGAACAAGTCCACCCTAATTGTGTCACTGGCACCAACATCAAACCAAAGACCAAAAGAACACAATTTGACGCGACAACGCCATAGGTTAAACCGTTCAATGACCACGACAAACAAAAATGAAGCTAAAGCATAAACCAAGCTAAGCCAATTAAGAATTCCAATATATCCAGCAATACCCATGATCGTCCAAACAAAACTTCCAAGCTAAAGAAGAAACAACATACATCACCACCGAACTGTCCAATATTCTGTTGGGAGACCAAGGAATCGAGAACAGAAGAAGGTGGGGGAGAGAGACGTCAAAGTGGACTTACACGGAGAAAATGAATCGGTACAAGCAAACCCACAGAGAGAGAGAGAGAGAGAAAGAGACCGAGCGAGACGGTTGCGTGAGAAGAAAGAAGAAGGAAGAAGAAGAAAGAAGATAGAGACGATCGTATTGGAATCGACTGATCAAATCCCCATCAGGAAGGAGGACTAATAGGAGGCGATCGGTATAGCTGTTCCGTTTGCAACGATGATCGTGCCGCGAGGAGCATTGATCGTCTACGATGAGGTTCCGTCGAAGGAAGACTAAGGCGTCCAATCATGGCATGCCATGTCAGCAGCTGTCGGCTTTTTCTTTATTTCGGGAAAAAGGGAATAGTAGAAGGCTTACGTCATCCGATGATCGCTAGAGAGAGCATGCATGATTCGGTTCGATTTTGCGCAATGATCTCCATTTTTCTACCGGGCGAAATCCAACATGCGACTTTTTATTTAATCTTAAAAGCTTCATGGTAAGTAAGTAATTAATTACAGACATCTACGTTGAGTCAAGTAATTAAGAATTTCTATTAGGCCCGCTATCGATAACAGTATAAGGTGAGCAAAAAAATCATGATCCAACCAAATTGGACGGACTGTACCCAGTAGGTTGATTTTGGATCGTAACGGGGAAGGTTTGGTTTTCAGTTCCAATTTTCCAGAACCAACGGGTGCCGATTCGGTTATCAGTTTCGAGTGAGAACCATTCAACCAACCCAACCGAATCGATTTTTTTTATATATAATATGAACATATATTTTTTAAAATGAAACCATCTCGCTAAAAGCCCAATCCATCCGTCCAAAAAAAAAAAGAGCCTAGACCAAAATGAAAAAAACCTACCTCAGTCTCAGCTCTTTCAACCTTTCGCTCATGCTCTCAATCCACCTCTGGTCTCAGCTAATCTCTCCTCGGCGCGGTCTCGATCTCAGTCTCTCCTCAACACTCCTTTGGTCTCGATCTCAGTCTCTCCTTGGTGCTCCTTGATCTCGATCTGCTCTCAATCTTTCCTTGGCTCTCTCCCTCTTGCGGTCGTCAACCTTGCCTCCCTCTCCTATAAGTCCTCACTGCTTGCTTAGTACTCACTCGAGTCAAGTTTTCGTTGGGTTGTTTCGTGTTAGCTCTTGATTCCTAGGTCACTTGTGTTTGTTCGAATTGTTTCGTCTTCGATTTTGGCTTTGTTGCGGTTTGATCCGATGACTTGGAAATTCTGATATGTTCTTTTGTGGTTGTTTGCAGCGACATCATGCCATCTTTGTGCTCTCATGTCTCAGGAATCAAAGATTGGTAGAATTGAAGGCAAACAAGTAATTTCAGTTGCTGGTTTGATTTTTCATTGCATTGCAACTTTTCTGACGTTAGATTTATAATCCCTATGGTAGATCATTTGCTGCACAGGACTCTATGAACGTTGGAGTATTGGAGTTGTGTGCCCTTACCTCGAGTTTGAGTAATGGAAGAAGTTCAGATCGTGGTTAGGTACGTGCTTAAACTCCTTCCTTCTCGCACTTGGCAATTTCCGGTAAGTTTTGTTTAGTTATTTCCCAAGCAGACATTCATGAGGTTTACGCATTGTAATTAATCTGTGGTGCGACTCAGGTTGTAGATATCCCATCGTTTGCTTGTGTGTCTCTTATAATATGTTACTATAGTGGGCAAAAATTAAATTCTTGTCCATTGATGCTCAATTTTCCGTGCTAGATGGAATGCAGTTAGTTTTATTTTTTGCATATCGTGGTGGCTGATATTCTTATGTAGAGCTAGAATACAGACTACCTTTGACATGCTAAAATCATCTACTTGCTTGGTTGTCATTGTCCTAGTGTTCGTAGCTTAATCAGCTTGTTTCCTCTAAATTGTAGGCTTCACTGACCACTTCAACTAGAGCTGCTCTTGAGCTAGCCCGGTTCACTGCTTCCATTGTAAAAGACATTATCGCGCAGCTTTGCATATGTGCTTTCTATTTTCGTCCCTGCCTTTTCTCGTTGATCTCACTTGTGCAATGGCATATCAATTAATTGCCTCCATCACCATAATTCCAATGGATCTTGCCCGCTAGTTGCTTGGTAGGACCGTAACGGGGATCCAAATGAGAACCGGATCAGTGGTTTGGTTCTCGGGTGGATTTATGGAACGAGTGAGTGGTTTACGGTTTGCCTTTTGCGAAATCGATCCATAGCAGGAGGTTCTTAGTTCTAGGGTAGGAAATAACCATCCTGTAACTAATTACTCCTAGATAACACAAAAAAAAAAAACTAATTCTATGCCTTCCGTTAGATGGTGGGCGTGGGATAATTCAGTCATGAAAACACACGTCATCCGTCTATTTAATTAGAAAAATTATTTTTAAAAAAGTATTAAATCGGATTAAATTCGATCCTGAAATTCTCAATTTGTCAATTTAATCTCAAAACATTTTGATAAATAATCAATCTAGCCCTTCAGGTCAATTTTGTTCGGAAAAATCGCCGATATAAACGCTGACCATCTTATATGGTACAATTAACATTGGCATGATGATTTTGACATTTTTTTAATATTTATTTATATATTTGTTTTTGTATTTCCCTTCGCTAGTCTGGGCCGTGTTGCAGCCAATGGATGTCGGCCACAAATGAGGGTTTAGAAAAGAAAAAGGGGGAAAATAAAAAATATAAAAAAATTATCAACATTAGCGCCGATATGTATGTAGGATGGTACCATCTATATCAGTGACTTTTAGTCAAAATATGCCGAAATAACTACAATAGTGGTAAATCATCAAAAAGTTAAAGACTAAATGGCCAAATTAAAAAGTTGATAACTAAATTGGCCACCGTATAATAGTTTAGATCTTTGGGACAATTATCCATTCGTTAAAGGGCGGACGAGTAAATTTTGTCAACAAGAATGGTGGACCTAACAATCACCCTTTAATAAATGATAATTGGACCGTCATTTTAGCCTCGAGAAATTTGTCAAGCCGTATCGAATCGAGATCGCATACCAAATCCCTGCTTCTTGTTCAATTTGGTTTGAAATTTTATTAATCTGAGTCAATTCGATCTAATTTCACTTGCGAAAAGGCTCACTTGCATTATTGTTATGACGGATTATGGCATCGAGTATCGATAATGAAATCTCACCTTTTATAGCTTAATTCTAATAAGCGAAAAAACATACACCTTTTGAACTTGTCTAACACTAATAGGTTAGTCCATCGTAATCATGATCTAAATGAAGGAGGCTTTTTTTTTTTTTAATAACTAGCAAAAAGCACGAGCATTGCGAAGAAAGCATATTTAGGGTGCGTTTATTTGATAAAAAAAACTCCAAATTTAGAAAATATCTTTCGAAAAATAATAGATTTCAAAAATGAATGGATGGTTTTTTATCACCAAAGGAAATAGTTAGTTATAAATTGTTGTCCATAATGAAATGTTTTTGTCATCTAATCTTTTAAAAGATATTTTTACGAATGATATTTTTTAAATATTAAATTTTTCGTGGAACAAATACACCTGTAACAAATTAAAAGAAACCAAGGAACTATCCACCTTGACGCTGTTGGGAAGTAAATCTGGAAAAAGAAAAAGATGGAGAGGAGGGAAGATAATTAAGGATTTTGACCTAAATATCTGGGGGAGAGAATTCTAATTCACCTAAATTATTTCTTTTGGACTTTTTTGGCTAGCCATATAGAGTGTAACCACATAGATATAACAAGGTTTTGTAAGGAAAAAAAAAAATTCGGAGGGAGAGGGGGGGAGAGGGGGGACGAATAGAGGATAACAAGGAGGGGAGGGAAAGGAGAGGGGAAGAGGAGGGAAGGGGAGGGGGGGGGGAAAGAGGGAGAGAGGGGAGGAGAGGGAGGAGAAAGAGGAGGAGAGAGGGAGGAGGGGGGGGGAGCGGGAAAGAGAGCGGGAGAGGGGGAGAGAAGAGGGGAGGAGAGAAAAAGGAGAAAGGGAAGGAGAGGGAAGAGGAGAGGGAGAGAGAAGAAAAAAGAGAGGGGAGGAAGAGGAGAAAGAGAGAGAAGGCC
>JAGVVM010014500.1:0-25274 GCA_019149425.1 Psidium friedrichsthalianum
CCAGATACTGCTCCCTCACCTCCTTAAGCTCTGCGCATTCAACACATGCACCGTGCAAGTTTTATCAAGAGGTTGTGCCCACAATTAATAGCCCTAAATAAAGGGGTTATCGATAAGAAAAATACTTGACGACCCTCACCATGTAAAAGCGAAGGCCGTTTGAGAGAAAGAAGCAAAACATAATAGAATAAGTTACTTTCTCATATAGATCCCACATTAGCTTCCTAATGTTCTATTTGAGCTGCAACTGCTCAATTTCACTGGAGCTTAAACATCCGACGTTGTCAAAATCCATCATCGCAACCCCTCCCATGTCCGAAAGTCAAAAGGTCTCTTCACGTGAGATATTGGATACGGCAAGATCAAGAATTCTCATGTTTGAAACAGAACGACCAAGAAGAAAATTTGGCAGTAATTTCCCATCTCAGACAACGCCAAAGTGATCAAACCAAATGGCCACTAGTGCGCTTGGTAACATTAGAGAATAGCATCATCGACTCATTCCCTTAGCCAAACATGGTTCTTTTGTGTCAAATGGTGATGCTAACCTGGTTCAAGGCAGGCAAATTACACACACTTGAAAGAATCGGACCAGAGAATGAAGAAGGTAGTGGCAGATGCAGCGGAGCGCGTGGGGGATCTTTCTGGGTCACCATCAAAAACGGTTCTGGGCTCACTTCAGGTTAGGGAGATTACTTGGGACGGAACTTGAAAGGGAGGCAATGCTGGTCACGTATCCACATCTCTGCTGCAATCATGCACCACACCGGCCTCCTCTTCCACTTCTTTCTCCTTGCTTTTTTGGTGTGGAAAATGCTGCCCTCAAGGTACACCCATTTTTGTATCCTCACATCCCTTTTGGTTAGACCCTTTCGGATTGAACTTTTATTCGCGCATCAATCACCGATCGATATTTATTTATTCACTAGGATCAAAATTATTTTATACTAGATAACTTCCCATTGATTCAATTTTCAAAACATAAGTGCAAATTGCGGGCATTGAAAGTCCATCGATTAACCAATGTAGGATTTAGATTATGATATTCGTCGAACAAAGAAGAGTTGGCTATACTTACCATACTTTGAATCTGGTCGAAAAATATCGATCGAGGACATGTAAAGACTTAAAAGGCATAACTTTTTGAAGGTCGAGAAAAAAAAAAACAGCATTCTGGGATGACACAAGTGTTTTGTCTGCTAAATACTAAACAAAGATCATTTGCGAATCATTGCAACATTCGACAAAAAAAAAGAATGAGAAGAAAGCTGAAGTAGCAAAGCGGAAGGCAGTGACCGAGCAAGCAAGCAGTCTCCGTCTCCGTCTCTGTCTCAGTCTCACTGTGTGCGTCGGAGAAAATGTCTGCTGTCGCGTTATGGTCGCCGCGCTTACTCGCGCTCGCACAAGCGCGCCTGGTCCGAGCACGCTTCTCCGACTCGCCTTCCTCTCCACCACATCCATCCTCGGACTCACTCGACGTTCGCAGTCCAGCTCAACTCGGACCGCGTCCGATAAAGAGTCAGACTCACCGAGTCGGCCGGAAGAGGCGTATTCGCGACTTGGAGGATCGGATCCGGCGAACTCATCCACACGGCTGAACGGTCGTGTCTCAACCCTCTCTCCACTTTGTCAGACCGTCTGCTACTCCTGCCTGAGGAAACTAAAACAGTGCAGGTTCTCCGGCTCAGGCGGTGTCGTTCTATAGCGATGATGCAGAGCACGCTCCAGGTAGTGACTGCTCAAGCTTTTGGTTGTGCCTCCAGTCGATTTGTTGAGCAAATGAGCCCGACTAAGATGCGCACCAGCTGTTTCTAGTTTTCCTTGACGTATTGAAACGGCTAGTGACTGCGTAATCAGCGAGTTTCGGCTTTTGATACGTTAATGGTTGTAAATATATCGTAGTTATAGTCTTACTGTCCTTATAGAAAAGCTGCCGTTCACTTACAAAGGAGCAGCTTTAAGTTTTGAATTTTTTGTACATTTTGTTGCTTTACCGCAATCTTACGGCGATTTTATGAAGTCGAAGCAAGGGCGGAACAGGTCAGCTACCACCGATGGCTATTGTCGGTCGAAGTATCTATACTCTTGTTACTGTTGTTTGCTTCATAAGTAGATTCCATCACCTGCCAATTATGGTGAATCACACGCTGGACTACATGTGGCCGCGACGAGGCAACAGATAGAAGCCATCACGAGAACTTCTGTACAACATATTCTGTCAGCCTTTCTGCATCCTGATTGAGGTTCAACTGTTTTCATTGCATCTGCTTCTGAGGTTGCACATGAACGAAAAAACAATATATATAAGCTCAAAAACGGGCCCACACAAATAGTGCCACCAAATTAAATAAAAGCCTAAAACCTATGTTATCTCGGGAGCACTGCCCCCACGCCCCCTACCGCTCACCTGGCAAGCGGGGTAGCCGTCCGCTCACTCGGGGAGCGAATCTCCGCCCGCTGACCGGCTAGCGAGACCTCCGTGTCAGGGGCGCTACCCCGAATCCCCACATTCTGTGCGTAAGAGATCACATGTCGTTGGGCATACTCCTGTTTCCTAGTTCAAGTGGCACGCCCGATGTGAGAAATAATGGTCCCAAAGTATTCCGCCAACTTCAATAATGAGAGAGATGAGGGAAAAGTGAATCCTGTATGAGGTCTAAATGCTCTGTTGAGTGGAAGGGTCGCAAAAAATGACCATGAGATGGTCCTTTTCAGGTTAAACAACTCAGATATATATATAAAGTTGTCTATTTTCTGCCAATTTCTTCGTGGCATTGCCTGTCGTTTTTACGTTGAACAGATTCCAGTCTCTGTAAAATCATTGCACTCGTGGGAGAATCCTATTGGTCCATGGCTGTCTCGAAAGAACTGATGAGTTTAGTTACTCTGGCTAGGCGGACTAGGAGACAAGTTCCTCTGGGAATGTCCAGAAACTTTGCCTGATAAGACAGCTCTTCCATTAAAAGGAAAATGTCGACTCTGGAAGGTCAAGGTGAGCGTGCCCGAGGGGAGAATGCACCTTCTGATCCTGCAGCCTCGGTGCATTTCACGTGGCTTAGGTCAATCTGTAGCTCCCTCTGGTCCTACACGCAGAGATTCATTCCACCAAATAGCTGCACGCCTCCATCTACGCAAGTGGACGACCTGGTCGCCCGCGTGGGAGAAACTTTGATGGCCTTAGTGATGTCATTGCAGTTCCACGGTGTACGATCACAGAGTGGAAGAACTTCAATCCATGTAGATGAATTTGTGGCTAGACAAGCCACAACAGTTGGTGAGGCATTAGCACAAGTGAAAGTGCAGATCCTCCTAGTGATGGAGAGAAAGAGGTTTGAAAAAAATAAAAAACTTAGAAGTTTGAGACAGATTTAGGTAATGATTTTACAGGGTACTGACACTGTGTTCGATGGTGAAGCATCTGAAACTGATGACGAGATGCCCCTTTTCCCAGCCAGGTAGTAATTTGCAACCATCTGCCCGTCACTGCCGAGCAAAGTTGTACACGCTCAATTGTTGTGGAGACGGAAAGTGATGCTCATGCAAGCAGTCAGCTTTCTTGTATGGGTACGCCCGTTGCGTCCAATGCTGATGAAAACGCCCAAAGTGAGTTTGCTTCAAGGATGTAGGAACCAGTGTTACCTCAGATAAAAAGGTTCATTGATCAGTCGAATGATGTGAAGGATTTGATTGCAGGAACGATCTCTTATGTGTTTGATGCCGCAGCAGCAGCAGAAGCAGCATATAATGCCGCATTTCCTGTTTCGCCATAAGCAATGGCATCAGCATCGTCATCTGGGCAATCACGTGTTGATTCGAGGAAGAGTCCTAAAAAATTGTACCCAAAGGAGAGTCGGCATCATGCAGGAAACCCTCATGGTGCGGGAACCGAGGATCCTGTGACCAGAAATATTTACTACCATCATTATTTCCATCTGTAGTATCTCAGGATTCCCATTCAGTTCCTCGTCAAGCATCCCCATTTACAAACAAGACGATGGACGGGCAGAGTTGTAAGTGTCCTTACGCTAGTTCATGCGAGGGACTCGGAAGATCATTTTTAATGGTATTGCTCGGCTTTCCTTGTTCAGCCTGATGTCTTCTCCCCCCTAGTGGATCCATTAGGCCTCTCCCGCCACTTCTTCCAACACTGCCTCCATTTTTATCCGGTCTCTATACAATGCCACCTATTAAAGCTTCCACTCCACAATCTTCGGACTTCAGGTTATGTTAAGACGAGCATTGGAACGATAGAATTTCCCCGTGCATCTATTCTTCCTTCAACTGACCTGCAACATTCTGCAGCAGGACCTAGGCTTTCGTAGCCCCCACCTTAGCTAATGCCTCCCTTGGTTTTCGGTAGGCCAGCCTCTGTCCCCGTTAATTTCTAGGGGAGCAACACAATGCAGCGGCATGGAGAGAATCAGCCTAAACATCTTGCCCAACCGTCCCGGTCCTTTTGTAGTGTTACAAAAATTAATGGGGAGAGCAAGCATACATTGAAGGGGGAAAACACAAAAAAAAAAAAAAAAAGACGGCGAATACTTCTTTCCACTAATTTGTTAGGAAGATGATCTCTCGAGGGAAATGGACTTTTTAAAAGTAATTCAGGGCAATCCGATCCCTTCTGTGGCGTTAAAAAATTTAACGAGAATAGAGAGGAAACATTAAAGTGGGAAAACACAAAAATAAAAACAGGGCGAGAAATTTGTTAGGAAGATGATCTCTTAAGGGGAATGGACTTTTTAAAAGTAATTCAGGGCAAAATCTGATCTCTTTTGTGGTGTTACAAAATTTAATGGGAAGGGAAAGGATGTATCGAATGGGGAATACACAAAATAAAAGAAAGCAAATATTTCTTCCGGCTAATTTGTTACGAAGAGAATGTCAAATAGATTTTTATTGATAATTTATTGGAGGCGATATCTACTTTTTGAATTACTTTCCTATTTCAGATGATTCTTACCCCGCGAAATTCCCGTTTTAGCTCCGGGCATGAGAACCTATTTAAAAGGATGTACATCACAATTCCAACTCATCGAAGTCCATCTTGCCCCGTCTCTCTCCTCTTGCTGCGATTTCAGAGTCTTCTGCTTCTCAGATCCTTAGGCATGGCGTCGGATCTCCTAAGACAAGCGCTGATAGAATTCGCCCAAATGGAATACGAGCGTGCTGTCGCATTATTCACCCAAGCAATTTCATTCAGCCCTAAGGACGCCGAGCTATTTTTCTTCCGCGCTCAGGCCAACCTTAAACTCCGCAACTTCACCGGTACACTCGTTCCCTCACTATTATTGGTATTTGTTTTCCGAGAAATCGAGTGTAAAGTTGACGAAGTATCACGCCGTTTTGGAGGGCTTTAAAGCGATTTGCTTTGTTATTTGGGATGTGAAATTCATGATTGGGGATTCGTTTCGGTCTGTAGTGATCTGTCCTGTGTGAACAGAGGAAGTGTCATTGAGTCTCTTTATTGGGTTGGCTGATTTCTTAATCAGCTTGGTCAGAGAATGAGAATGGATCTTTCTGTTTGCATAATTTTCCATTCCGACTGCTTGGTTTTGGAGAAAACAGACTGAAACTTTATGTCGAGTTCGAAGAGGACGTGTTACCTTTTTTCCTTCTCTTCCGACGAATGCCAAGATGGAGGATTAAGATGCACTTTCATTTTTCACGTTTTAAGTTGATGATAGCATGATAAGCTTATATATGACTCTGCTCGATCTTTCAAACCTTTTCTGCTAGGTTGGGTCATTGCATTTAGTGTATTCGTCTTTCATGAAATACTTCATAGACCTCCCTCCTTACTAATAATGTCAAGCTGTTTAAACTTTCCGGTGTTTTTCCTGATGGTCCTTTTTAGAGGCTATTGCTGACGCAAGCAGAGCAATCGAGTTGGATCCTCGAGCGTCTTTGAAGTCTAAAGGATACTATGCATGGGGTGAGTACCACTCAATGCTCGTTCTTACCATTTTACATGCATGTGGTAATTGTGATAATGGTCCGTTGGAACTCTTTAATTTTGTACCAAAATAGGGAGATTGTGGTTTTGTCAGAGTGACAAATCATCAACACTATGGTAGATTACCATAGTCCGAGATGGTCCTCTTTGAAAACGTTGAAAATGTTTCTATCTGATGCGTTGGGACTATTCTTGGTCTTTAATTTTCATTCTCCACCACATACCTGCCTGTCGCTTCAATGCTTAGAAGGTCATCTACATGCGCGGGATAAAAATATAGGTATAGTCTTATCTAACATTTGGCAAATTTAACAGTGCTCTCTTCTGCCCTACAAAGTAATACATGTAAAGTTGCGGTGTAGCTCTACATCTCGCACTTGGATCGTCTTTGTTCATTTATATAAAGATATCTGTTGAGGGCATTGGGAGCTGATACTCTCTCACACACACAGCGATGCTTATTATGAGCTTGAAAAGTATCAGACTGCCAAAGCAGCAGGGGAATTAGGTTCTTCTCTGGCTCCGGCGGATGCAAGATTCACCAATTTGATCAAAAGGTGTGATGAGCGTATTGCAGGTACTAGACCAGCTCAATCGCTTTGATGATGAATAAATCTGCATAAGTGTGTAATCGAGAGAAGTAGACGAGACGATATGATATTGGAACTTGACTCTGCTTGAGAAGTAGAAGTAGGTGAACCGAGTTGAATGAAGCTTGATTTTTGTTATGTCGAGGTTTATTCTGGAAGATACTCAATATGCTTGAGCTAAAAATTAATATAAGTTTAAGTTGAGCTCAAACTGGTTTTTGATAGTATGATGGTGGTGTGCCTTTGTTCATCTGTATAAATCATTTTCATGGAGATCATAAACCAATCATTTGATTTGGTGCACAAGCTGCTCGAGTTTTTCTTACTTGAGGATCGAAATGAATTCAATTTAGTTTTTGGAGCTACTAGAACTTGATGAGAATCTAGATCAATTGCCCGAGTGAGCTGAGCTCGTGTTATTCCCCTCAAACAGGCAATTCTTGCATGATCTAGGCACTGTTATACACGAGTGTGCATGCTTGTACTGATATTTGTGGATGAAATTGTGGAAATCAAATTATATCTTAATTATCAATTGCTCTGTGGAATTATGTTTTAGAGGTATGCGGCGAGATAAATGACCCGCCACTTGTAAAAGCCTCAAGCCAGGTGGTACCCATGAAGGTGGTCGGGAAAGTGGTCAGATTTCAGGTACATTGTTCCACTTTTCTTTTGTACCTACAGTGAATACTTCACGTTTTATTTCTTGCTTGTATTCAGCCTGTCAGACCTCCTGAAATCCCCCACTTCCTTTTGTGTATACATAGACTCATAATTGATGTCTTGCGACATTACCTAGATTTGCCAACTTCTATAAGTCTGAAGGTTTCATACTGTTACTAACTCATTCTGAAAGTGCTCTTACTTGTTAGACTGAGATAGATAATGAGCTGCCAATTTGTCTTCATTCATATGCTGCCTTGGACTCCTGGAAGTTGGGAGTTTGTTAGGGAAGTTCCCCAACGTGATATTGGTCAGTTTGGTGTAGGATATACCAATTCAAAGTATATTTCAAACAAACAAGTCATCTAAATTATCAAGCTTATGCATCACTAAGATATGGCAACCTTTGGAGTCCTGCAACATTTTCATTTAATTCCCTCACAGACTGCTTTTGTTGACTGGAGCTTTGACCGGTTGTATCTCCTCTTACGCTTTGAATAATCTGGATATCAATTATCGATGAGCATGCCAAATGAAAAACTCACCGTTATTGGATCTCAAAGCCCTTGTATTCAATATCAAAACGGAAAAGGGTAGACAGTGATAAGCTCGAAGGTTGAGTAACGAAGGAGGTTGTCGTCAACCTAGTTCCTCTATCTCAGGCTAGGGTGTGGAGTTAGTTTTCGCTGCAGAATGATCTGGAAAATTGCATTGTGACCTGAGATGTCTTTTGCTGGTTGCGTTTCAGGAGAAAGAGAAAAGTTGTTGCTTTTGACAAATTTCTGCAAAGGTCGTCTTTTCTTCGTCTTTTGATGTTGCTTTTTTTTTCCCCTCACTGGGAGGCTTTCAGCAAAGGTTTTGGTACCATCTTAAACACAATGGTGATGAATGGATTGTGCTCGTACTTGTGATGATGCATTTGACAGATGGAGTCTTAAGGAAACGGTCCTGTCCAAAAGCTAGAAAGAAGGGTGTTAAAGGGAAGTCCTCCTGAGGTGGGAGATGAAGAAATGGGAGGATTAGGCATTGGTCCTTTGTAACTTTATGAGAGGGATCTTGCCGTCTACATTGTGGCTGCTTCTGTTCTAGTGTCATGTATTATGCTATCTACTGCATCTGAATCCTGTAGAAATACCTTCCCAGTAGAGAAACCCCTTTTCTTGGTAATATATGCAGTTGTTAATGAAGTTGCGGGTCGTGAATTTCAAATAGAGAAGCAATAGAGCTCTTGCTTCTGGTCTTGATCTCTACTCTTTTGTGTTTGCTGTTGTTTGCACACATGACGGACATAAAAATGCTCCCGCACATTGTGATGGTATCCAAGTTCTTTAAAGATCCATAGAAAAATATTTCACAAATATAATGAAGTGGATTACTCCGCATCGATTCAATTTTCAGAAAGAAAATGAATCGTGGTCATTGAATCTCGGAAGTTCTGGTCGACTTACGGTGTTGGTCAGATATGAGGAGTGGGTCGCGAGCAGGCTCTGCACTTCCACGCATTACTAAACAAAGATCATTTGCAAATCATTGCAACATTATACTAAAAAAGAGAGAAGAAAACTGAAGTAGCAACGCAGAACGACGGCAGTGACTGAGCAAGCAAGCAGTCTCCTCCTCTGTCTCTGTCTCTCGTGTGGATCGGGGAAAAAAAAATTGTCTCTGCTGTTGTGTATGGTCGCTGCGCTTGCTCGTGCTCACACAAGCTGCGTGGTCCGATCATGCTTCTCCCACTCGCCTTCCTCTCCACCACATCCCTGAGCTCGCAGTCCCGATCAACTCGGACTGCCACCGACACTCACTGAGTCGGCCGGCCAAGGCGTCTTCACGACTCGGAGGATCGAATCCGGCGAACTAATACACGTGGATGAACCGGTCATGTCTCACCCCTCTCTCACTCTCTCCACAACGTCTGCCGCTCCTGCCTCAGGAAACTGAACAGGGTAGGTTCTCCGTCTCAGGGCTGTGTCGTTCTGCAGCGATGACTGCAGAGCACGCTCCCAGGTAGTACTGCTCAAGCCTCTACACTCCATTTGTTGAGGCAAATGAGTTCGCCTAAGATCGCGCACGAGCTGTTTGTAGTTTTACCTCGTCTTAATAAATGGCTAGTGTCTGTAAATAGGCGAGTTGGCTGGAGAGTGGTTCTCGCATGGCTGGGGGTGAGACTTTTGATTCGTAGGGGGTTGTAAGGTTAATCGTAATATATTGTCCTTGTAAGCTGCGGTTCACTTACAAAGAAACAGCTTTAAAAGTTGCATTTTCCAACATTTTGTTGCTTTAATGAATCTTACGTGATTCCATATTTGATACTGGTGCACAGGCATTTTAGGGCGGACCGGTCACTCCATGACGGCTACCGTCGGTATGAAGTATCTCTAGTCTTGTCACTGTTGTTTGCTCTCATTAGTAGATTCAATCACGAGCCAATGATGGTGACTCACGCTGGACTACGTATGGCTGCGACTAGGCAACAGATAGAAGCCACCACGAGGACTTTTCGTTCCATTTCTATATGCCTTTCTGAATCCTGATTGAGGTTCACCTGTTTTCACTGCATATGCTTCTGAGGTTGCATATGCAAGTCACGTGTCAATCTTTCATGGTTGTTGTAGAAAACTCTGGCATGGTCTTGGTTACTGTCTTGCTGACAGAAGAGAAACTAACTACAGTTTAGAAATCTTATCATGCCGGGGGCTTTTCCTGCGACCCAATGCAGGTTCTCATATGATTCGCGAAAATTAATTGCCTATATCTAGCAAAAGTGACATGCAAGGGTCTCATTCAAGCTGTCATAAAAGAAGCACGGCAGATTTTATTCTGATCTTTCAAAGCCTCGATGGCTTTTTCCTTATTAGAGTTGCTTTACTTTTTGTCAAGCTTGGTTTGCAGTCCAACCTCTTAGTGAAAGAATTAATGGTTTCCTTTTTCTCTATGAAATTTGAAAGCAACTGAAGACCAACAAAGCACCGGTTTTTACGTTTTGTGTGAGTAGAAAAACTTTCCTTTCAGAGTAAAGCATTTTCAATAGCTAAGTGGTGCGATTATCTTCTGATGAAAAAGCTCGAGCTCGTAAGGGGTTTCCATCATATTGATGTAAAATTTCATTTATTTCTCTGTAAAGCACTCGAGGTTTGAAATATCCCCTCCTGGTGAAACGGCTAGCTTGTATGGTTATATCAGATGCAACATCCAGGGAGTGCCTTGAGATACTTCAACCTGCTTATTTGTCTCCCGAGATGATATCGGAGGTGAGAACCTTGTGGCTGACTTCTTTTAATCTGAAAATTCAAGGCTGTGGATATCTGGTTTATCATAAAAGTTTCATTCAACTGCTAGAATGATTACTGTTCCTCTTCGGCACTGATTTTTCTTATTGTACTAATGAATGTTTGGGACTAAGTTAGAAGGACCAGAGCCTTTTATTAGACACGTCCTTTGATGAAAAGTCTTAGCCCTTGACAACCGAATGCTCCTCCTTAAATTTGTTTGGTGCCGTTGGTTCTCAAGAAGGCTATGGCAACGTTACCTCTTCCATGTAAAGCATAATGTGCTTTCCTTCACAAATTTGTATGGTGCAAGTTTGAAACTTTCAAGAACAATTTTAGAAATTGTCTTCCACATTTGAAAAAAGAATTTATCAACTAACAATTAGCAGGAAATCTCGTTTGACTTCCTTTGACCTTCTGAATTAATTGAATAGATGGAGGAAGGGTTCAGATTGCTGAAGTGTGCCTTCACAGATGCTCACGTGAAAGATGAGCAGATAGCATTTATCCTTCACACAACACTAATTTTCATTTTTCTTCTTTGTTTTGTATCCTGCCCTTTTTCGTTCTTATGGGAATGGTTGTCTTGGACATTTCTACTTCTGACTAAGCAATGGCACACTACTTTGCTTGCACAGATTCATATGAACGCATTTGCATAGAGGTGGTTGGAGGATCGTTTGAGGATTTGTTTTAATGGCCACGGCATCTGTAGAAGCTGAAGCTACCGTTGGAAATGCGTTTTACATGCTTCCTTCATTCTACAATCATGACTGTGGTGCTTCCCTTCTCCATTCCTGGTAATTGTTGCAGCGGTGCAGCACAAACTTTTGAGATTCAAAATTGGTCACTTTTGAAAATGGTGGATGTTGGATCAATTCGCCCCTTGATGGCTGGCCACATAAGTCCCAACTCCCACGAAAGAAAGTGCATATTTAGTGTGACTTTTGGATTAGCAAATGGAGAATTCTAATATAAAATGTGATAATTTAACAGATTAATCTATTGGCCTCTGCTTTTTTATAAGCTGTTTCCGTGAAAGAAAGTGTGTTTTTAGTCTGATTTTTGAATTAGAAACTGGAGATTTTTGGATAAAGTTTTACCAATTTGAATAATTAAATTGCACGCTACTGAGGGAGGAAAAATGATCTCCATGCACCTTGGAAGAATGATGAAAGAAGTGACAGCATTTTTTGGCCTCTATTTATAATCAGCTGTTCAGAAGAATTGCATGTTTCCTTTTTTTTTTTGGTAGATGCATTGTTTCCCTTGCAGATCCTAATACGCATATTGTATGGTTAGAAGATGCAGTTGCAAGATTGAAGGTCCTTCGAGATATTGAGCCATGTTTTTCTCATAAACAGTAAATTTATGCAGCATCACTTTAGTATATTGCATTTTCTTTCTTGCTTATTGCCGATTGAAGGACATTCTTGTCTTATTTCGTTTAGTATCTTAGTTTCGACTGGCGTCATTTATAATTAGTAAGTTATTGAAGGAGATTGTACCATTACTCTTGCCGTTAGTAGCTTTCCCTTGGGCTGTCAGTTTCCTGAAAGTGCAGGCCACGCACTGCCAAGCTATCTCGTATAATGCATGAAAAGGGGGACTTCGCATTTCATTGAGTGTGAAGATGCTGAGAGCCTGAGACACTATCCATATGGTGTCCAAATTCATCAGTTCCTTTGGGATGTGGGCCATTTGTGATTCTGTGAGCATTTAGCACAGAAAGCGTTGGATTTGCAATTGGACAATTTGCAAGGACAAGGAGGCTAGACTATGTCGATGAATAGTCTGATCTGATGCAATCATCATGTCCGAATGGGGAGGATCTAATCGTGGTGTATAGAATCATGGAATATTACTCTGGTACCCGCTATGTAATTCAGGAGATGATTGGATTAGTAAGTATAGGTTTATGGGTCTCATGATGGAGCTTGAGACTAGACGGTCCATTGTGGTCATGTGTAAGACTATTGGTTTCACCTATAATTGTTCAGTTAATTCATGTAGAAGAAGCTTATGATAACAATTATACTGAAAATAACAGGTTAGTTGTCCAGCCGACTGCTGTTCCCAGTCTGGTTCTTCTTTAGCGAGGGTCAATTCTATGTTGCAATCTGAAAAGGCTATTTTGCAGGCGAAGAACTTAGTCTTTGCCACATAGATGCAAGTCTAGATCGGGATGCGTGGCAAAGTCTTCTGTCCCAAGGGTTTGGCTTCAGGTGTGACTGCCCTCGGTGTTTATATGGAGACTAGAAGGATTTATGATATGTGAAGTATTGGAAAAGGAGGAGATGAGATTTTTCCTACTCTCTCGCATTCATTGGCAATAGATTCTGCTGCTATTCTTTTATCTTTCAGTTTGTGTAAAAGTCTAGGCATTGCATACAACTTCAGCAAAACTAAAAGCCTTTCGAGCTACTAAAATTTAGTGAAGTAGTACCCCTTGTGCAGTTCCATTTCTGCTCTTATTTCAATCTCGTTGTGCTTGTTGCAAAGGACAGGAGATCATTAGATTTCACTATGGGTATAAGTTTGATATAATTCTCTCAGTAGCCAATTATGGAATCGATGACACCATAAACATAATCAATCATCTGTTTTATGAGACATAATCGAGTGATCCTAGTACAAGTACTTAATAATGGCCACATCAGTGTCTGTAACGGATGGACCAGAGTAGAGCAATGGTAAAAATTGACCACTTCTTGTTTCATTTGCTTTTCAGATGTCATTAACGCCATTTTATACGTTACATACTGTTACAGAACATAGTGTTCTGTTCCTTTTAACTAAACAGCCTTCTCTCTTTCATCACATGTCATCTCAAACCCGGAATGTGGTCATGGCTAATTTGTTCATTTTAGTACATTACATACTAACTTTCCGTGGTAGAATGTGTAGGGCTCACATGTGTTGGCAAATTTGTTTGCTTGCTCCATTAAGTTTTTGGACAGCTTTGCGTTGAGGTCATGGCTCTCAACCCGCTTCTCTGACTAGCATCTCCACTGAGATAAGCTGAAAATTTGTCCATGGAAGTGAATAGCTTCATCGATGGGACATGGATTGGTCTACCTTTAGAGTCAATGCACGGCGAAGTGTTGTACTGCTCGTAGAGCAGTCTGGCCAAGTCTTGGAAACGCGGTGAACCGATTGAATAAATGTTAATTCTCGATTTTGCGGTGATTCCATATCTTGTAATGGCTGCTAAGGCAGCACTCACTACCACATCAGCCGGTACCTAAATGATTAGTAGCAGAAACATCACGGGTTGGTCAATTAGACTGATTTAGTCGAGGCTTTCAATGATGATTTCGGCAAGAACCTCAAGGATGGTAGAACTTGATCACAAGTGTACAAATTTTGGGTTTTTTGTGATAAAAATGCAAATTTGTTGCAGTTATACATTTGGGGTTTGCTCCCAACAGGCATCCTTGCAACTATTGTATTGGAGTGAACTGCAAAGGGTTTCATTCCAGTTAATATCGAGGGGAGACATACCGAGTAGATAAAAAAATTCTCAAGATATGGCGAGAGATGGATTCGAAAGCAAGAGTAAAACCGAAGCATTGTTGAGAAAAATAAATTCTAGCTACTGTTTAGTGCAAAGATGATCACAGGACCACAAAAGCATTGCTCATTTTTATGCTCGCCGTAGCATTTGCAAAACCATGCCCCAATGCAATACCCTGTGTCGTGAACCCCTCTCATGTATTCTATCGAAAGAGATGTCGTGAGAAGATTAGTAAATAAGCAACTCGAAATAGTGAGAGTCTAATCGGTAATTCCGAAAGAGTGGGCGACAGGCATATAACTATGCCATCTTATGAAGCCAAATTTCATAGCACGAGAGAAGTTTGAATCACTCTTTTGACTCGTTAACTACTTCAGAAATTGCTCGAGCGAAAGTTTATTATAGCTATACTTTCGCTCGAGCAATTCTGAAGTAGTTAACGAGTCAAAAGAGTGATTCAAACTTCTCTCGTGCTATGAAATTTGGCTTCATAAGATGGCATAGTTATATGCCTGTCGCCCACTCTTTCGGAATTACCGATTAGACTCTCACTATTTCGAGTTGCTTATTTACTAATCTTCTCACGACATCTCTTTCGATAGAAATACATGAGAGGGGTTCACGACACCAGGGTATTGCATTGGGGCATGGTTTTGCAAATGCTACGGCGAGCATAAAAATGAGCAATGCTTTTTGTGGTCCTGTGATCATCTTTGCACTAAACAGTAGCTAGAATTTATTTTTCTCAACAATGCTTTCGGTTTACTCTTGCTTTCGAAATCCATCTCTCGCCATATCTTGAGAATTTTTTTTATCTACTCGGTATGTCTCCCCTCGATATTAACTGGAATGAAACCCTTTGCAGTTCACTCCAATACAATAGTTGCAAGGATGCCTGTTGGGAGCAAACCCCAAAATGTATAACTGCAACAAATTTGCATTTTTATCACAAAAAACCCAAAATTTGTACACTTGTGATCAAGTTCTACCATCCTTGAGGTTCTTGCCGAAATCATCATTGAAAGCCTCGACTAAATCAGTCTAATTGACCAACCGTGATGTTTCTGCTACTAATCATTTAGGTACCGGCTGATGTGGTAGTGAGTGCTGCCTTAGCAGCCATTACAAGATATGGAATCACCGCAAAATCGAGAATTAACATTTATTCAATCGGTTCACCGCGTTTCCAAGACTTGGCCAGACTGCTCTACGAGCAGTACAACACTTCGCCGTGCATTGACTCTAAAGGTAGACCAATCCATGTCCCATCGATGAAGCTATTCACTTCCATGGACAAATTTTCAGCTTATCTCAGTGGAGAGGCTAGTCAGAGAAGCGGGTTGAGAGCCATGACCTCAAACGCAAAGCTGTCCAAAAAACTTAATGGAGCAAGCAAACAAATTTGCCAACACATGTGAGCCCTACACATTCTACCACGGAAAGTTAGTATGTAATGTACTAAAATGAACAAATTAGCCATGACCACATTCCGGGTTTGAGATGACATGTGATGAAAGAGAGAAGGCTGTTTAGTTAAAAGGAACAGAACACTATGTTCTGTAACAGTATGTAACGTAATAAAATGGCGTTAATGACATCTGAAAAGCAAATGAAACAAGAAGTGGTCAATTTTTACCATTGCTCTACTCTGGTCCATCCGTTACAGACACTGATGTGGCCATTATTAAGTACTTGTACTAGGATCACTCGATTATGTCTCATAAAACAGATGATTGATATGTTTATGGTGTCATCGATTCCATAATGGCTACTGGAGAGAATTATATCAAACTTATACCCATAGTGAAATCTAATGATCTCCTGTCCTTTGCAACAAGCGCAACGAGATTGAAATAAGAGCAGAAATGGAACTGCACAAGGGGTACTACTTCACTAAATTTTAGTAGCTCGAAAGGCTTTTAGTTTTGCTGAAGTTGTATGCAATGCCTAGACTTTTACACAAACTGAAAGATAAAAGAATAGCAGCAGAATCTATTGCCAATGAATGCGAGAGAGTAGGAAAAATCTCATCTCCTCCTTTTCCAATACTTCACATATCATAAATCCTTCTAGTCTCCATATAAACACCGAGGGCAGTCACACCTGAAGCCAAACCCTTGGGACAGAAGACTTTGCCACGCATCCCGATCTAGACTTGCATCTATGTGGCAAAGACTAAGTTCTTCGCCTGCAAAATAGCCTTTTCAGATTGCAACATAGAATTGACCCTCGCTAAAGAAGAACCAGACTGGGAACAGCAGTCGGCTGGACAACTAACCTGTTATTTTCAGTATAATTGTTATCATAAGCTTCTTCTACATGAATTAACTGAACAATTATAGGTGAAACCAATAGTCTTACACATGACCACAATGGACCGTCTAGTCTCAAGCTCCATCATGAGACCCATAAACCTATACTTACTAATCCAATCATCTCCTGAATTACATAGCGGGTACCAGAGTAATATTCCATGATTCTATACACCACGATTAGATCCTCCCCATTCGGACATGATGATTGCATCAGATCAGACTATTCATCGACATAGTCTAGCCTCCTTGTCCTTGCAAATTGTCCAATTGCAAATCCAACGCTTTCTGTGCTAAATGCTCACAGAATCACAAATGGCCCACATCCCAAAGGAACTGATGAATTTGGACACCATATGGATAGTGTCTCAGGCTCTCAGCATCTTCACACTCAATGAAATGCGAAGTCCCCCTTTTCATGCATTATACGAGATAGCTTGGCAGTGCGTGGCCTGCACTTTCGGGAAACTGACAGCCCAAGGGAAAGCTACTAACGGCAAGAGTAATGGTACAATCTCCTTCAATAACTTACTAATTATAAATGACGCCAGTCGAAACTAAGATACTAAACGAAATAACACAAGAATGTCCTTCAATGGGCAATAAGCAAGAAAGAAAATGCAATATACCAAAATGATGCTGCATAAATTTACTGTTATGAGAAAAACATGGCTTTGATATCTCGAAGGACCTTCAATCTTGCAACTGCATCTTCTAACCATACAATATGCGTATTAGGATCTGCAAGGGAAACAATGCATCTAACCAAAAAAAAAAGGAAACATGCAATTCTTCTGAACAGCTGATTATAAATAGAGGCCAAAAAATGCTGTCACTTCTTTCATCATTCTTCCAAGGTGCATGGAGATCATTTTTCCCTCCCTCAGTAGCGTGCAATTTAATTATTCAAATTGGTAAAACTTTATCCCAAAAATCTCCAGTTTCTAATTCAAAAATCAGACTAAAAACACACTTTCTTTCACGGAAACAGCTTATAAAAAAGCAGAGGCCAATAGATTAATCTGTTAAATTATCACAATTTTATATTAGAATTCTCCATTTGCTAATCCAAAAGTCACACTAAATATGCACTTTCTTTCGTGGGAGTTGGGACTTATGTGGCCAGCCATCAAGGGGCGAATTGATCCAACATCACCATTTTCAAAAGTGACCAATTTGAATCTCAAAAGTTGTGCTGCACCGCTGCAACAATTACCAGGAATGGGAGAAGGGAAGCACCACAGTCATGATTGTAGAATGAAGGAAGCATGTAAAACGCATTTCCAACGGTAGCTTCAGCTTCTACAGATGCCGTGGCCATTAAAACCAAATCCTCAAACGATCCTCCAACCACCTCTATGCAAAATGCGTTCATATGAATCTGTGCAAGCAAAGTAGTGTGCCATTGCTTAGTCAGAAGTAGAAATGTCCAAGACAAACATTCCCATAAGAACGAAAAAGGGCAGGATACAAAACAAAGAAGAAAAATGAAAATTAGTGTTGTGTGAAGGATAAATGCTATCTGCTCATCTTTCACGTGAGCATCTGTGAAGGCACACTTCAGCAATCTGAACCCTTCCTCCATCTATCAATTAATTCAGAAGGTCAAAGGAAGTCAAACGAGATTTCCTGCTAATTGTTAGTTGATAAATTCTTTTTTCAAATGTGGAAGACAATTTCTAAAATTGTTCTTGAAAGTTTCAAACTTGCACCATACAAATTTGTGAAGGAAAGCACATTATGCTTTACATGGAAGAGGTAACGTTGCCATAGCCTTCTTGAGAACCAACGGCACCAAACAAATTAAGGAGGAGCATTCGGTTGTCAAGGGCTAAGACTTTTCATCAAAGGACGTGTCTAATAAAAGGCTCTGGTCCTTCAACTTAGTCCCAAACATTCATTAGTACAATAAGAAAAATCAGTGCCGAAGAGGAAACAGTAATCATTCTAGCAGTTGAATGAAACTTTTATGATAAACCAGATATCCACAGCCTGAATTTTCAGATTAAAAGAAGTCAGCCACAAGGTTCTCACCTCCGATATCATCTCGGGAGACAAATAAGCAGGTTGAAGTATCTCAAGGCACTCCCTGGATGTTGCATCTGATATAACCATACAAGCTAGCCGTTTCACCAGGAGGGGATATTTCAAACCTCGAGTGCTTTACAGAGAAATAAATGAAATTTTACATCAATATGATGGAAACCCCTTACGAGCTCGAGCTTTTTCATCAGAAGATAATCGCACCAACTTAGCTATTGAAAATGCTTTACTCTGAAAGGAAAGTTTTTCTACTCACACAAAACGTAAAAACCGGTGCTTTGTTGGTCTTCAGTTGCTTTCAAATTTCATAGAGAAAAAGGAAACCATTAATTCTTTCACTAAGAGGTTGGACTGCAAACCAAGCTTGACAAAAAGTAAAGCAACTCTAATAAGGAAAAAGCCATCGAGGCTTTGAAAGATCAGAATAAAATCTGCCGTGCTTCTTTTATGACAGCTTGAATGAGACCCTTGCATGTTCACTTTTGCTAGATATAGGCAATTAATTTTCGCGAATCATATGAGAACCTGCATTGGGTCGCAGGAAAAGCCCCCGGCATGATAAGATTTCTAAACTGTAGTTAGTTTCTCTTCTGTCAGCAAGACAGTAACCAAGACCATGCCAGAGTTTTCTACAACAACCATGAAAGATTGACACGTGACTTGCATATGCAACCTCAGAAGCATATGCAGTGAAAACAGGTGAACCTCAATCAGGATTCAGAAAGGCATATAGAAATGGAACGAAAAGTCCTCGTGGTGGCTTCTATCTGTTGCCTAGTCGCAGCCATACGTAGTCCAGCGTGAGTCACCATCATTGGCTCGTGATTGAATCTACTAATGAGAGCAAACAACAGTGACAAGACTAGAGATACTTCATACCGACGGTAGCCGTCATGGAGTGACCGGTCCGCCCTAAAATGCCTGTGCACCAGTATCAAATATGGAATCACGTAAGATTCATTAAAGCAACAAAATGTTGGAAAAATGCAACTTTTAAAGCTGTTTCTTTGTAAGTGAACCGCAGCTTACAAGGACAATATATTACGATTAACCTTACAACCCCCTACGAATCAAAAGTCTCACCCCCAGCCATGCGAGAACCACTCTCCAGCCAACTCGCCTATTTACAGACATAGCCATTTATTAAGACGAGGTAAAACTACAAAACAGCTCGTGCGCGATCTTAGGCGAACTCATTTGCCTCAACAAATGGAGTGTAGAGGCTTGAGCAGTAACTACCTGGGAGCGTGCTCTGCAGTCATCGCTGCAGAACGACACAGCCTGAGACGGAGAACCTACCCTGTTCAGTTTCCTGAGGCAGGAGCGGCAGACGTTGTGGAGAGAGTGGAGAGAGGGGTGAGACATGACCGGTTCATCCACGTGTATTAGTTCGCCGGATTCGATCCTCCGAGTCGTGAAGACGCCTTGGCCGGCCGACTCAGTGAGTGTCGGTGGCAGTCCGAGTTGATCGGGACTGCGAGCTCAGGGATGTGGTGGAGAGGAAGGCGAGTGGAGAAGCATGATCGGACCACGCAGCTTGTGTGAGCACGAGCAAGCGCAGCGACCAATACACAACAGCAGAGACAATTTTTTTTTCCCCGATCCACACGGAGAGACAGAGACAGAGGAGGAGACTGCTTGCTTGCTCAGTCACTGCCGTCGTTCTGCGTTGCTACTTCAGTTTTCTTCTCTCTTTTTTAGTATAATGTTGCAATGATTTGCAAATGATCTTTGTTTAGTAATGCGTGGAAGTGCAGAGCCTGCTCGCGACCCAACTCCTCATATCTGACCAACACCGTAAGTCGACCAGAACTTCCGAGATTCAATGACCACGATTCCATTTTCTTTCTGAAAATTGAATCGATGCGGAGTAATCCACTTCATTATATTTGTGAAATATTTTCTATGGATCTTTAAAGAACTTGGATACCATCACAATGTGCGGGAGCATTTTTATGTCCGTCATGTGTGCAAACAACAGCAAACACAAAAGAGTAGAGATCAAGACCAGAAGCAAGAGCTCTATTGCTTCTCTATTTGAAATTCACGACCCGCAACTTCATTAACAACTGCATATATTACCAAGAAAAGGGGTTTCTCTACTGGGAAGGTATTTCTACAGGATTCAGATGCAGTAGATAGCATAATACATGACACTAGAACAGAAGCAGCCACAATGTAGACGGCAAGATCCCTCTCATAAAGTTACAAAGGACCAATGCCTAATCCTCCCATTTCTTCATCTCCCCACCTTCAGGAGGACTTCCCTTTAACACCCTTCTTTCTAGCTTTTGGACAGGACCGTTTCCTTAAGACTCCATCTGTCAAATGCATCATCACAAGTACGAGCACAATCCATTCATCACCATTGTGTTTAAGATGGTACCAAAACCTTTGCTGAAAGCCTCCCAGTGAGGGGAAAAAAAAAAGCAACATCAAAAGACGAAGAAAAGACGACCTTTGCAGAAATTTGTCAAAAGCAACAAACTTTTCTCTTTCTCCTGAAACGCAACCAGCAAAAGACATCTCAGGTCACAATGCAATTTTCCAGATCATTCTGCAGCGAAAACTAACTCCACACCCTAGCCTGAGATAGAGGAACTAGGTTGACGACAAACCTCCTTCGTTACTCAACCTTCGAGCTTATCACTGTCTACCCTTTTCCGTTTTGATATTGAATACAAGGGCTTTGAGATCCAATAACGGTGAGTTTTTCATTTGGCATGCTCATCGATAATTGGATATCCCAGATTATTCAAAAGCGTAAGAGGAGATACAACCGGTCAAAGCTCCAGTCAACAAAAGCAGTCTGTGAGGGAATTAAATGAAAATGTTGCAGGACTCCAAAGGTTGCCATATCTTAGTGATGCATAAGCTTGATAATTTAGATGAACTTGTTGTTTGAAATATACTTTGAATTGGTATATCCTACACCAAACTGACCAATATCACGTTGGGGAACTTCCCTAACAAACTCCCAACTTCCAGGAGTCCAAGGCAGCATATGAATGAAGACAAATTGGCAGCTCATTATCTATCTCAGTCTAACAAGTAAGAGCACTTTCAGAATGAGTTAGTAACAGTATGAACCTTCAGACTTATAGAAGTTGGCAAATCTAGGTAATGTCGCAAGACATCAATTATGAGTCTATGTATACACAAAAGGAAGTGGGGGGATTTCAGGAGGTCTGACAGGCTGAATACAAGCAAGAAATAAAACGTGAAGTATTCACTGTAGGTACAAAAGAAAAGTGGAACAATGTACCTGAAATCTGACCACTTTCCCGACCACCTTCCATGGGTACCACCTGGCTTGAGGCTTTTACAAGTGGCGGGTCATTTATCTCGCCGCATACCTCTAAAACATAATTCCACAGAGCAATTGATAATTAAGATATAATTTGATTTCCACAATTTCATCCACAAATATCAGTACAAGCATGCACACTCGTGTATAAACAGTGCCTAGATCATGCAAGAAATTGGCCTGTTTGAGGGGAATAACAACGAGCTCAGCTCACTCGGGCAATTGATCTAGATTCTCATCAAGTTCTAGTAGCTCCAAAAACTAAATTGAATCATTTCGATCCTCAAGTAAGAAAAACTCGAGCAGCTTGTGCACCAAATCAAATGATTGGTTTATGATCTCCATGAAAATGATTTATACAGATGAACAAAGGCACACCACCATCATACTATCAAAAACCAGTTTGAGCTCAACTTAAACTTATATTAATTTTTAGCTCAAGCATATGAGTATCTTCCAGAATAAACCTCGACATAACAAAAATCAAGCTTCATTCAACTCGGTTCACCTACTTCTACTTCTCAAGCAGAGTCAAGTTCCAATATCATATCGTCTCGTCTACTTCTCTCGATTACACACTTATGCAGATTTATTCATCATCAAAGCGATGAGCTGGTCTAGTACCTGCAATACGCTCATCACACCTTTTGATCAAATTGGTGAATCTTGCATCCGCCGGAGCCAGAGAAGAACCTAATTCCCCTGCTGCTTTGGCAGTCTGATACTTTTCAAGCTCATAATAAGCATCGCTGTGTGTGTGAGAGAGTATCAGCTCCCAATGCCCTCAACAGATATCTTTATATAAATGAACAAAGACGATCCAAGTGCGAGATGTAGAGCTACACCGCAACTTTACATGTATTACTTTGTAGGGCAGAAGAGAGCACTGTTAAATTTGCCAAATGTTAGATAAGACTATACCTATATTTTTATCCCGCGCATGTAGATGACCTTCTAAGCATTGAAGCGACAGGCAGGTATGTGGTGGAGAATGAAAATTAAAGACCAAGAATAGTCCCAACGCATCAGATAGAAACATTTTCAACGTTTTCAAAGAGGACCATCTCGGACTATGGTAATCTACCATAGTGTTGATGATTTGTCACTCTGACAAAACCACAATCTCCCTATTTTGGTACAAAATTAAAGAGTTCCAACGGACCATTATCACAATTACCACATGCATGTAAAATGGTAAGAACGAGCATTGAGTGGTACTCACCCCATGCAATAGTATCCTTTAGACTTCAAAGACGCTCGAGGATCCAACTCGATTGCTCTGCTTGCGTCAGCAATAGCCTCTAAAGGACCATCAGGAAAAACACCGGAAAGTTTAAACAGCTTGACATTATTAGTAAGGAGGGAGGTCTATGAAGTATTTCATGAAAGACGAATTCACTAAATGCAATGACCCAACCTAGCAGAAAAGGTTTGAAAGATCGAGCAGAGTCATATATAAGCTTATCATGCTATCATCAACTTAAAACGTGAAAAATGAAAGTGCATCTTAATCCTCCATCTTGGCATTCGTCGGAAGAGAAGGAAAAAAGGTAACACGTCCTCTTCGAACTCGACATAAAGTTTCAGTCTGTTTTCTCCAAAACCAAGCAGTCGGAATGGAAAATTATGCAAACAGAAAGATCCATTCTCATTCTCTGACCAAGCTGATTAAGAAATCAGCCAACCCAATAAAGAGACTCAATGACACTTCCTCTGTTCACACAGGACAGATCACTACAGACCGAAACGAATCCCCAATCATGAATTTCACATCCCAAATAACAAAGCAAATCGCTTTAAAGCCCTCCAAAACGGCGTGATACTTCGTCAACTTTACACTCGATTTCTCGGGAAAACAAATACCAATAATAGTGAGGGAACGAGTGTACGGTGAAGTTGCGGAGTTTAAGGTTGGCCTGAGCGCGGAAGAAAAATAGCTCGGCGTCCTTAGGGCTGAATGAAATTGCTTGGGTGAATAATGCGACAGCACGCTCGTATTCCATTTGGGCGAATTCTATCAGCGCTTGTCTTAGGAGATCCGACGCCATGCCTAAGGATCTGAGAAGCAGAAGACTCTGAAATCGCAGCAAGAGGAGAGAGACGGGGCAAGATGGACTTCGATGAGTTGGAATTGTGATGTACATCCTTTTAAATAGGTTCTCATGCCCGGAGCTAAAACGGGAATTTCGCGGGGTAGAATCATCTGAAATAGGAAAGTAATTCAAAAAGTAGATATCGCCTCAATAAATTATCAATAAAAATCTATTTGACATTCTCTTCGTAACAAATTAGCCGGAAGGAAATATTTGCTTTCTTTTATTTTGTGTATTCCCCATTCGATACATCCTTTCCCTTCCCATTAAATTTTGTAACACCACAAAAGAGATCAGATTTTGCCCTGAATTACTTTTAAAAAGTCCATTCCCCTTAAGAGATCATCTTCCTAACAAATTTCTCGCCCTGTTTTTATTTTTGTGTTTTCCCACTTTAATGTTTCCTCTTATTCTCGTTAAATTTTTTAACGCCACAGAAGGGATCGGATTGCCCTGAATTACTTTTAAAAAGTCCATTTCCCTCGAGAGATCATCTTCCTAACAAATTAGTGGAAAGAAGTATTCGCCGTCTTTTTTTTCTTTTAATTTTGTGTTTTCCCCCTTCAATGTATGCTTGCTCTCCCATTAATTTTGTAACACTACAAAAGGACCGGGGACGGTTGGGCAAGATGTTTAGGCTGATTCTCTCCATGCCGCTGCATTGTGTTGCTCCCCTAGAAAATTAACGGGGACAGAGGCTGGCCTACCGAAAACCAAGGGAGGCATTAGCTAAGGGGGGGGCTACGAAAGCCTAGGTCCTGCTGCAGAATGTTGCAGGTCAGTGAAGGAAGAATAGATGCACGGGGAAATTCTATCGTTCCAATGCTCGTCTTAACATAACCTGAAGTCCGAAGATTGTGGAGTGGAAGCTTTAATAGGTGGCATTGTATAGAGACCGGATAAAAATGGAGGCAGTGTTGGAAGAAGTGGCGGGAGAGGCCTAATGGATCCACTAGGGGGAGAAGACATCAGGCTGAACAAGGAAAGCCGAGCAATACCATTAAAAATGATCTTCCGAGTCCCTCGCATGAACTAGCGTAAGGACACTTACAACTCTGCCCGTCCATCGTCTTGTTTGTAAATGGGGATGCTTGACGAGGAACTGAATGGGAATCCTGAGATACTACAGATGGAAATAATGATGGTGGTAAATATTTCTGGTCACAGGATCCTCGGGTTCCCGCACCATGAGGGTTTCCTGCATGATGCCGACTCTCCTTGGGTACAATTTTTTAGGACTCTTCCTCGAATCAACACGTGATTGCCCAGATGACGATGCTGATGCCATTGCTTATGGCGAAACAGGAAATGCGGCATTATATGCTGCTTCTGCTGCTGCTGCGGCATCAAACACATAAGAGATCGTTCCTGCAATCAAATCCTTCACATCATTCGACTGATCAATGAACCTTTTTATCTGAGGTAACACCTGGTTCCTACATCCTTGAAGCAAACTCACTTTGGGCGTTTTCATCAGCATGGACGCAACGGGCGTACCCATACAAGAAAGCTGACTGCTTTCATGAG
>JAGVVM010014502.1:0-21149 GCA_019149425.1 Psidium friedrichsthalianum
AATTAAAGAACTATGCTCGCTCCATCAACATCACGGAACCAAAGTTTAAAGAAGATAACCTGTTCATCATGCGGGTCTGTAACACTCGGCGATTGCCAATCGCTCGCCGCCGAGTTTTGTCATCACATTGCCGCTCCGCTGGGTCCGCTTGCCACGCACTCACAGTTACCATTGGATCGTTCGCACACGGCCGTGGTTCGGGCGTCTCGACGCACTTCGTCGGACTGTGCTCATTTGTCATTGCTAGTCTAACACGTCGAGGGTTGTATAGAGGCTAATGAAAGGGTAGAAGTGATGGTAAAAGGAGCTCCATGTTGTAGAGGAACTTGACGATCTCCAACAGAAGGACCATATAAGCTTCTCCTCTCAACAGCTCGATCCCTATAGCTCGACTGAGGTTATTCTTAAAGGGACAAATATTACCGTTGACGAAGAGCTAAATAAAGATTCATCGCGCCGGTATTACTTCAATTAAAAAACCAGGGGTTTAAGGATTGCCTCGATTCGCCAACCGCATGCACGTTCCACGTTCTTTGGCAAGTTCGAAATGAACAAAGATGAAGCAACTGGGGTTATTATGTTCAGTTGAATGAGTCAAAATGGGCGGTGAAAGGCGCTTCTCGGTGAGCGAGGCCAACTTTGATGTTTGTAGAGCTAGGGTTGATGACGACGAGATTGGAGCCTCTCTCCGAGGATGAGCTGCGAAGGATCACCGTTCTCAAATAATCCATAGCGAAGCGAAGGGAGGTCAGGAGCTTCTCGTCTGAGTCACACTCGCTCCATCATTTTTAGACGAACTTGTGGTGCTATAGTGGTCGCCCCAGTTGCTGCACTGCATCTTAATTGTCGATCTTGGAGACCGCGCAACCCATCATCTAAAGACACGACCACAATCACAACCAGTAGTACCCCACCATTGAAACTAGTGAGCTATTATTACTCCGGCTAGAAACAGTCAAATCAAATTCTCTCTTCTCTCTCTCACTCACAAGAGAAATGTAGAGATGGAGAAGAAGATGAGGATAGAGACTGAGGATGACCCATCACTAGCAGAGTACAATACGTGCTCTTTTTGCTCTCTTGACCCTCCAATCACAGTAGGCCAATCGAGTTGCAAACAACGATTGCTGCAAAGTGTTTATACCGGCCGCGAAAAGTAGTGTCTGGATCACCTCTGCCTTCTCCTCATTTCTACCTCCACTGTTTTTGGAACATGAGCAGTTGGTATGAGCACAGTTGTACCCCGCCTCGCCAGAAAATGTTGGAAGCCCCCAGACCATTGCTCAAGCTATCGATGAATGACTTGTGATCCCCTTTGCCTTCTTGTCTTCTGGATCAGGAATGTACTCTTGTCTTCCCCAGTCTTTAGGTTTCTTCGCCTCAGGATCTTTGATAAGGAACGTCCTTTTTGATCAGGTGATTAGATTCATTATAAGTGAGAATAGCATGAACTTTCTTGGTACTGTAGCTACAGATACCTGGTTCAACATGATGTCGTATGGGGTATCGCCACCAACTTTTTCTGATCAACCTCTCTACTAAGTAGCTTTATGTGCTCGCCACCATAATCAAGTTTCTGTTCATGTTTTACAAAAAACTGGAAGACTGGAGTCTTGTCCTTGTTGCTCAATTCGGGGTACTCGGTTGATATAACATAGAACCTATAGTCTTCACTCATTTGGATGCCTTTTGTTGTTAGGACCTCTATTCCATTTACCAGACGTATCGTTCCACTCTCTAGCAATGTTCCCATCTTTCTTTCAATCAGATTTAACCCATTGAATCTCCCATCCATCTTTGAAGACTCTTTGAAGAAGACCATGGCAGAAGCAATTGCGACCAAAGAAGAGAGTGCGAGAGCGAGAAGCAAATGACGGCCCTTCAACCTCGCCCAGAACTCTCTGAAAACCCCCACTCCTTGTTCTTCTTTTTTTTTTTGTGAGGACCTTGTTCTTCTTTTGTTCCTCTCCTCACCAAGAATGAGGATGGCAATACTGTCTTGAGGGAGAGGAGGGTGGTGAGTAGATGATAGAAAAGCCACAGCGCACAAAGACTAGAGTGTGGCGTTACTCCAGTGAAGGCGGCAGCATGCTAATGGTAATACATGGATTAACAATAGCTGTGAACAAAATCGCTGAGGATGTTACTCATTACAGTGCTGCAACTTCTACTATGACGATACTCTGGACTGCCTAAAGAAGGGCAACATCACCCTATAGGCCAGCGTGATCGTGATGGGTCCATCGCCAACCGGTCTTAGAAACAATGAACTCTAGTGAGATTTTCGAGTTTCCTCCAGCTCATGGCGGGGACTCCTCCGAGAGGTGCTCCGTGACCGAAATTTACTCATCGTCCTATGAATGCTCCGGTGAGTGCTCCTCCCCATGCTGACGTGGCTACTCCTTCGGGATGACTGGTCGCCCCACTCATCCTTGTTTGCCTCAGCTGCAAGCACCTTCTCTAGCTCTTCATTGATCAGATTCAGATCGTTCTCGGTTACCTCAGTTTCTTTCTTGATTATATTCTCGAGAGAGTAGGAGAAAATCGGAGTCGAGGGATCAGGGATGAAAGCGGGCTCGGAAACCAAGGGTACCAATCGCCACGAAACCATGGAAAAGGTTAGTTATTTCAGCAGCTGATGGCTCTCTTTGTAGCGTTCTTCATCCTGCGAAATGGCCGATTCCAGGTTGGCGAAGGACTTCTCGGAGGAGTTCATGCTTAGACTGTTTGAGGTGCTCCTTGAGCCCATCTTGTGTGTGAACCCAGTCTTTGTGTGGCCAGATGAGCTCCTTTGGTAAGGTTGGTTGCTTCTAAAGCTAGGAGAGGTCCAACAGGAGCGTCCCCTTCTCATCCCTTGAGTTTTTTTTCTTCTCAAATGCCTCCGACTCCCCCGACACCTTCCAGTCAGTCTTTTTGCATGGAGCCAATCAACTGAAACAACCGGTCTACTTGCAGACTAGATTTTTTTAGGAATTGTCAGCTTTCGTTCTTCTTTATTTGGTGAGCTTTTGTGGTTAGGGAATCATCACCAATCGAAAGGTCCTCACAAACTCCTCTTTTTCTTTTTCTTCTGGAGGCCCACGCCTCCGTTTTTGAGCTCTATCTCCACATCTCCTTTGAAAGGAGCTCTCATGAGCTCTTTAAGAGCTATCCCTGAGAAATCCACTCTGCCAAGCTTTCTCCATTTTTTTTCATGTGTCCCCCCGAGCATTCTGCTCCACTATGCCCTTCTTTTCATGCTCCGCCCACTCACTTACTCCATCATTGTGCCCTCCACTCATCTTTGTTTATTCTTAGGTTGGGATGAACTTTGGTGCTCGTGTTGCTTCCATTAGATGAATAGCTAGTAACCAAATTAACTTGTGATTGCTGATAGCTGGAAGGAGGAGAATCGGTGAAACTGTTGTAAGATAAGTCGAGATATTGGTTGCCACTTGTTACCCAACTAGGTAATGCTCTAGTTAGGGAGTGGTTCGTCAAGTACATGTAGTCTAGAGACTCTCCCATCTTGTCAGGAACTTGTCCGATCAATATTTTGAAGCTCAGGTCTAATGTTGTCAAACTTGTCCAGTCCCCAATGTAATCCAGAATTGTTCCAGTAAGTATGCAATTTCTCAGAATCAATATATTCATGTTCATGGCCATCAAATTAGGAAAACTTGAGCTTGAGCCTTTCAAATATGATATTCTCAACTCCGTTAGGTTTTCCAAAAAGATATGCTAGATGGAATAGGTCCCTCCATCGATGTGCCTTGCATGTCCAATCTTGTAATATTGGACCAATTGCCGACAAAATCAGGTATCTTTACTAAAAATGTGTTTCCATCTATATGAAATGTTCTAAGTTCTTTAGATTGCCAAATGATTCGAGTATCGTTCCCATGAAATTATTAGCAGATAGGTGGAGTTTCCTTAAGTGGCTCAGGTTTCCAATGGCTCAAGAGTGCCTTCAAGCAGATTGTCGTCTAGTACAAGCTCCTCCAGCGTGCTAATGTTGGACCAATTGAAATGAAATAAACAGAAAAAATGCAATGCATGCAGAAAATTAAATTAATGCACATGAAACTACACTAAAAAGATTTACATATTTTTGGTTAGAGACTAAAGTTAGTCCCTAATTTTTCATAAAATAAATGATTAAATGAGGAAAATCAAAATTTAGGTGTCAAAAAGTACAAGGTTGATATCCTATACGATCTAATCATTACAGTGCATGAAAATCCTCAGCCGGGGTTGTAATCAAGAATGTCCCAAGATTATGCATGTTAGATAGATGTGGGTATATGATCGAATTGGCCTTGACTGATAATCCATGGCTTTTGTTCGATCAGAGACATTATAAGATAAAAGGATTGAATTACATTGTGGCCAAAGCTGGCAGGTTCATTATGTTCTTATAACATTCATACTGTATAGGTAATCATAATATATTGTTAGATATCACTCATGGCTTGCGGAACCTAGAAACTGATTAGGGACACTTAGTTCTCTAGGTGATACTAATCTATTAGTATACATCATATTGCCTGCTTAATAATAAATCTAGAGATGTTACACACCATAACCAACGTGTGACAACATTGATATGGAAAATGAAATTGCAAAGGTATTTGTAATCATGACTATAGAGATAGTCAAGCAAAATTAGATCAAATGGGATTTGATTCTAATTCTAATCATGAATGGATAAACATGAGATGAGGGATACGAGGGCGAGGCTAATGGATTGCTGAGCCTCTACTATGATCGAGGTTTAGCACGGGCCCTCCCAAGCTCATACCAAATCGTGTCAGGGAGAATTTAAAATCGAGATCGACCTTAGTGTGGTTGGGTAACATGTGATTAGTGTACATGCCATTGGAGTCGCTACCAATCATTTTTTGGAGGGTATGATTAAGAACCCTATTGAGCGATTGGGAGATATTGTTGGATTCTGCGAAGACCAAAGAAATAGGTTCGGGGACTTAGTTACACCGATTCGTTGGTCAACGTCCTTTCGATACTTCGTTGAGTGATTTTCTAATATAAAGAATTCATCCAAATGATTTTTGGGTAAGGTAAATCCTAAAAATCTAAAGGGTTCATGCATGTGGGATTATCTATCCTAACAATCACAATCACAACAATAGGTGCACAATCAAGGAATCAACACATGTAGAGAAATCACATCAAATCAGTCAAAGATAAGCCTAAAGAAGCCTCAAAGGCTTCGGGAACGCACCAAATGGGTTCATGGGTGATTTGAAAAAATTTGGTTGAATTGACTAGAGAGGCAAAACGATCTTTTTTTTCAAGGCTTAGGAAGTCAAAATTGTTAAAGTAGGTCAGACCAGTGTGGTCATTTCTTTTTTTTTCACAATTTTTGAGAAATGTTTTGAATTTTTCTGATTTTTCTAGAATCTTTTAGAATTTTTTTCAATTTTATGATTTTTTATTTTTATTTTTCATTGCATTTTTGAATATTTTTATTTTTATTTAGTTTTTCAAGTTGGGTCAGGCTGACTCAGCCCACAAACCCGAGAATCTGGCCCAAGCCCATGCGGGTTTAAACCGAATTAAAAAACAATGCAGTTTTAACTTTTGTTAGATTTTTTTTCTATTTTTCTAATTTTTTATACTTTTCTAAGAATTTTTTTTTCATCACAGGCTAATCCTACGGTCAGGGTCACCCATGTGGCCAAGTCACAACATTCAGATCGGAAGACTAAAATGGACCACTCAGATTTAAAGTTGACTAAATCAGGACTTTCTACTAGATTACTAATATCTACGGCCAAGATCACATCTTAGACTAAATCCTAATTGTCCAAATAGCACACCAAATCTAACGATTGCCATAAATAGATAGACCTAACCCTGACCATCAGATTAGAAAATCAATTATCGAATTTTCAAAAAAATCTATTATAATTCGAAAATTGATTTTTTATTTAAAAAATGTCAGATCAGGACAAGTGGCACTCCCCCCACTGTTCGATCTATTTTTATTATTCTAACTGCTATAATCATTCAAGCTGACAAGGTGCCCATGTTTGGCATTTAACCGAGTCAACATACTGATTGGACTTCGTCTTCTTCCTTAGGCTAAAGCAAGACGGACGGTCGAAGCTCACCGGCGATGATCTAATGGTCAATCTAACACCAATTGGGCTAAAACCAACCTGAATCAAAACACATTAACATGCAGTACAACATATCTCAATTTCAAGAAGATCTAATGGCTGAGGTATCACATTCGAAGCTCGCACAGTCGCGCCCATGGCATATTCAATCAGGTAATCCATATCATAACCATTCAATTCCATTACAGAGAAGTTTCTTAGAGTGCTTAGAAAACTTACCTCGAGCTCCGATTGAGCTCGTAATTGCTAGATTTGGCTGGCCAAGTCGCGATGAAGCTACACTGAGAGGAGGTTTGACTCGAGATTTTCTCACGATTTCAATGCAAAAACAAGGTACAACGAAACTTATTGATGTTCAAGGATGCAAATGCCTCAAAACATTTGAAGTATGGTGATCATAGACGAGTTCCACCATTGATGCATAGAGTAAATGTTGAGAGTTTGGCTCACCGATTTAGGAGGTTCCAGGCTATCACATCAGTGGCGATTAACTCCCTGGAGTTCGTGGGAGCTTCTCAAAGTAGTAGCTCGACTAGATACTCTCTTAATCATTCCAATCGAGCTCTCATAGTGTGAGCTTGAAGAATAAATAATGGCAATGTTAGGGGTATGCCCTAAAGCGACCATGTAACTGTTTCATGTATGGACATTTTGTTGTACTTTCAATTATATTTAATGGCAAGATGTGTTCATTTATCTTGTTCCCTCATTTAGATAAATGAAATTCATAGGATCAGTTGTAATTGAAACCTATTCTTGAGACATTGAGAATATGTATGACAGGTTTTCAGTTGGTTTTTGATCCTTAAATTGTTATTGGTCAAAGGATCGTTGATTGGACACCAAGATCCGATAGAGACTAGTGTGTTCGCAACCTCGCCATTGAGCATTGGATACTCAATGGGAATGACGAGTCACAAGTCATTGGATATTAGATGTCTAAGTTGGAACACAGGTGTTCGTATCAAACGAGTTCGATAGAATTCACTGAACATGACACAAATGAACAATTAGCAAACATGGAGGCTTCGTGCTTGGTCAAAGTCTATATCGCTCTGGCATTGGTGTGTAAATAATCTTTAGACCTGAGGCATAATGCTGACTTGTATATTGAGTTGTTGTGGTCCACAACTACACATATTGGCAAGTCGTTGGCTCGCCTCTGTACTTGATGGTCACAGTCATTCATATACGAAGTTACAGGTGTATGCAACAATTGAGATCTGTCTCCTTATTTGATAATGTTGATGTCCTATGCGATCTATTTGTAACTGTGTATTAGAAAATCCTTAGCCAAGGTTAAAGTCGAGAAATGTCTCACAAGAATGCACGTTAGATAGATCTGGGCATATGATCGAATAAGTAGATTTGACTGACAAAACCATGACCTTCATTCAATCGGGACATAGTAAGATAGAAGGATTGAATTACACTGTAGCCAAAACTGATAGGTTCACTTTGTCCTTGAACATTCACACTGACTGGATAGCCATGACATATTGCTAGATGTCACTCATGGCTTATGGGACCTAAAATCAATTAGGGACATTCAATTCTCTAAGGTTGTACTAATTTGTTAATACGTCCCACTGCCGGCTCAGTGATGAACCTAGGAATGTTATACACCATAACCGATGCGTGACGACATTATATGGAAGACGAAAGAGCAAAGGTGTTTGCTATGGTGAATATTCAGATAGTCAAACTAAAATTAGATCAAATTAGATTTGGTTCTAATTTTAATCACAAACGGATAAGCATATGATGCAAGCATGACCTAAGCATGATATCACATTAATGTGACATATGCATGCTTCACGAGATGATGACATTCGTCATCTAAAAGGATAAGACAAGATTTCTTATCCAAAGAAAAGTCAAAGGATAATGTTTGTTATCCATTAGACAAAGCGATAGGATAGCACAAACGTGAAATCGAGATGGACAAGATCATGGTAGGACAGTGCAGGGCGTTCGCAGGGCAAGCCAGGCTGGCTACCAGACCCCCTTTAACTCGATCAGGGGCAGTGGCCAGCTGGCCACCACCCAAACCACCCTATCTAGGGCAGTTTTGGGGTCTCCCCCAACCCCTATAAATAGGGGTTGGGGCTTATAGAAAAGGGTTAGCATTTCCCGCAAGTTCCTACCCAAATTTGTCCATTTGAGATATTTCTTTGCACCGTTTTCTCGTGAATGCGCAAAACATTATTGCCTAAACATTTGAGGGTCGTAATTCGTCCGTGGACTCAAGGAATGCTTGGCTCGTCGCACCTCAAGTATCCCTGGTACGATCGAGAATCAAATGGGCGCAAGCTTTGTCTCCCGTTGTCGTGTGGGCGGTGGTGTATCTGAACTAGAGGTTCAGCACTTGCAAGCTACAAGGACATCTGAACGAAGTCAACTCAAGCTTGGATTTCGGGTACTCTGATAAACTACTTTTAGATAGATTGAGAACATGAGAACTTGGGATTAGGTACCCTGGATAAACACCGTTGGTCTTGATTGTTTTTGATTTTTTTGATAACGTCCAGGACCCTAAGGGATTAAGTACACAGTTTGTCTCTTCTTCTTCCTGCTGTTAGATTGTTTTTGATTTGTATACCATCCCTCGTGCCTGGGGAAACCAACAGCAATTCCCCAAAGGTGGACATTTCCTCACCTAAAGCTCACGTGCCTCTCTTAGTTTTGTTACTGGGCAAACTCCAGTTGGCCGAAACTCAGATGTACCCCCGATCTAGTTTGAGAGTGGATCAAACGTGGTGGTTATCTTTTGCACGCAGAGGGTGAGAAACCAGACTTGTTTTGGTTTCTCAGGCATGGGTGGATCATTTGGCTGACCCCAACCTCAACCCAATTGGGCTAAAAATCCCAAATTAGCCCTAATTTTTCCCAAATTACTCAAATTAATGGCAAAATCAACTCAAGAGCATGAATTCTACTAAAAATGAATTTTGCCTCCGAAACTTCTTATCAGCCTAATGTGCTCTTTACAATGAACTTCCTCATTGTCATCCAACTCGTCCTCACACCCTCTTATACTATGATCGTCGTTTAGCTTATATTCAAAGGGAATCTCCACGAGCTTCCATCATCGCTTAATACCTAAATTCATTATCGATCAATCAATCTTCTAACGGTGCCTCCCACCATGGAGCCATCACCCTGATCAAGAATCTCTAAAGCGACCAATTTTACTAAACACTGCATCTTTTCCTCTCTTGAGACCTCCCTATCAGCAGGGTATGTATCAGCTAATCCCAATACTTCCTGTAGCTTGGTCGTATCGATCATGAATTCCAGCTTATCCATGTCATTTTCGTCTCATATAGCATTCACTTCTTTATTGTCTGGTAGAGGGTTTTGCTGCATGTTTACTATGTCTTATCAATTCTAGCACCCTTCCATTTATCAACATCTGTACCTTGTACTTGAGTACATGACAATTAGCTGCGTTATGCCCTTTTTTGCCCATACGATGGGCACACGATTAGGTCTCATCAAACCCGGGAATCTAAGTGGAGTAGGTCTTAAGATTCCTTGACAACCAAGCGCCCTTCTAGCAGCATTGGTAATAACTTCGACAATGGTCGAGGTAATGGTGTGAAAGCTGGTGAGGCCTCTCTTTTAGCTTCGAACTTCTTTGGGGCCACCATTGAAGTGCCACCTTGAATGGGGGTGGATTTTGAAAATTTCCTTAGTCTTGGCGAGTTTGGTACAAAAGCAACATCGCCTGAATTATCTCGCTCCTTTCTAGCTAGGTAGTGCCATTTGATCGACGGCTCTGATACGCACTTTTCCTTAAAGCCTACTCATAGCATTCAGCTACCTTGGTGAGGTGCATAAAGGTTTCACACCCTGAGATGTTCATCTTCTCGAAGTACTTGTATGGTAATGTTTTTTAAGAATAAATCCACCAGCTCCTCCTCTGGGATAGTCGGCTTAAACTTGATAGCTACCGCTCGCCACCTTTGGTGAAGGATCGTATTAACTCGTTTCTCCCCTTTTAGGGTTCTTAATAAGTCTTCTCTAGTTGAGTACTGTAGCTGTGTTAAATTTGTACTGTGTAGAAATTTTTTCTGCTAGATCCTCCCAACCATCGTGATCCTCCATGTCTAATTCATAAACTAGGCCAAAGCGGTGCCAGCCAAGCTCTCCTAGAATGTGCTCATTAGGAGTAGGACATAATCGCAGTAATGCGCCATCTTACACAAATAGTACTTCAGATGTGCTCGGGGACAGCATGTCCCATCATACTTTTGACAAACTCGAGTTCTTTATAACCAACTGGAACTTTTATTTTTGCAAATGGCTAGATTTTATCAAAACGCGCCAATTTCGTAGCCTTAGCTACTTAGACTTCCTCAATCTTTGCTAATCTCCTAACCCCTTCCTCAGTTTTGTCCGTGGGTTTCTCTCTCTCTTTTCCTTCTCCAAGTTATTATGATTAGATGAACCTTGGGAGTGCTTCTTTTTCGGGCTCAATTTAGTTGCCTAGTTGTTTTCGAGTCAGTAGATGGCTTAGATGTATAGTTGGATTAGATTCAGAAGCATTGCGTATTTTTCTTGGGTGGGCGATCATCATCACCTTTATCTCCACAACTATGGTGGCTATCATGTTCATTTGTGCCTTGAGGCTGACCACCCTAGGAGCCAACTCTTCATGTTCTATTTTTAGCCTTTTTGTCTTACTGCAGTCCTCGTGACTGCAAACTATCACTTGATTTCCAAATAGTAAGTTGGCAGCCAAATAATAGAGAGATTAGATGCATAAATTTTAACCTCCTCATTATCATGTTTACATGCGGTTAATATAAAGAAAGGCTAGATCATGAGCCTTAGTCTCATGCAACAGTCTTTCTCCTCATTAACTACGAATGAGCATGCTATTAAGAAGGGATATAACCTACCATAATCATTTCTTGTTAGATCAAGAAAACAATGATGAATGAGCATATATGAAAATGATATGAGTTTTATACAACTGGAGTCTCTCAAAGATGTTTAAAAATGATAACATCCACATATCAAAACTAGATGGAGAAATCATCTATGCAACCTGAAAGCGCTTAGAGGCTAACGCATCTTCAGCGTCTCCTGATCCCTCCTAGTCCCACATGTGAGAATCTTTATCTTCCTCAAACGGTAGTAGTACCATGTCTTTTTGGTACATATGACTCCACTCCAAGTGGATGTAGGACGATGTAGTCAGGTACGTATAGCTCCACCATAGACCATAGGTACTCTTTGAATAGCCTAATATATTCCTTGGACGCAAGGTGAATGTTCATCTCTTCATCTACGTGATCTGGCCATTCCACCTCCTATAGGGGGAGTTCTTCAAGGTATAGACTACGAGGTTAATCTTGGATTGGTAGAGTGTCTTGGTCTCCTTGGTAAGCTCGCCTCTTGGTAGGTCGAAGGCGAAAATTTCGAGACATACCGCTGGCGAGATCTCTTGTAACATACCATACTGTTGGCTGGTGAGCCTCGAATATCTTGGGCCAGGTTAGTCGCCATCGCAGTTGTTTTGGCTCCAAGTCTTTTAGTCGCTTGGTCCATTCCTTGAAAGAAATTGTGGACAAAAGATTAACATTTCAAGAAGGATCCTTGTGGATGGATGTGCCGACTGGTCTCATAACATCTAATACGAAGATTAAAGGTTTTGATATGTGGGATGAACCATATGTAAAGAAGGCCATTCGAAGCTTGAAAAATTCCCCTTTGGGCGGATTGAAAATGGTTTAGGGAGAAGAAGGTCTCAGCTAAGATCATGTAAGAATAATTCCAATTGTAGCATACTTAGTGGGCAATGTGGTAGCCCCAGAAGTGGGGAAGAGGACAAATGCAAGGAAGGCTAAAATGAACACCTTGGCTGACCTAAGACCAGTATCAATAGGAGATATGAGTAATTGTTGTTGTAAAGAAATGAGAGTGTAAATCTACCAGAATTGGATTTGAAGATCTTATCAATTTCAGGAATTTTGAGACGAACGAATTTAGATAAGGCTTGGATGGAATCCTTTCCCAACAACGGTTGCACGATGAGATCATTGAAATCTACTCCAATAATGGCGGTATATTCCTTCAGGGTAGATGTGATCTCCAGTCCCTATAAGTCAAAGTCAACATCCCTGAATCTCAAAATCTCGCCAAGGCTTGGACAAGAACGGGTTGATAATCCACTTTGATGAGCTCCACTAGGTGCCCTAGATGTTCCTCGATATAGGCCTGGTTATCTAGATTGAAGCAGCTCCACCATACACGAGCTCCTTACATGGATTGGAATGACCTTGATATTTGATTTCCCCATCTATTTTTGAATATGTAAGAAAATACGCTAAAATTAATTACCACGAGTTATAATCCAAGATGAATGGAGATGTGATGTAAATGCACTAATTCCAATTTCATATTTTCTTTTGGAGAAATAAGGGTTAAATACTCCTATTTGACCAAAAGAAGTCAATTAGAGAGTTTTAAAATCCAGATTTTTCTCAAAGAAAATTATGCAATCGATTAGAATCACCCAAATGGTTGGAATGAAAGTCATTGTCACACCTATCTACTAAAATCTCTAAAAGAGTTAAAGTAGTGCAGATACAGTTCAAAAGATCCCTAATACATTAGATCTAAAGGGGACAAGATAGAAAGAATACCCACATGAGGAAATCCAGAGTTTAAAGTTCATAAATGAAATCTAAAGTAATTGGGCGTGATAAACACTAAGGATGTCCCGAATCAGATCAAAAATCATCTAGTTAAAATCGGACTCCTTTTAGCTAACACATGTATCCACCCATCTTGGAGTCACTAGAAGATATCGCCAAGAGGTCATATAAAGTGATCAGCCTCTTCAGTGTTGCCTCCTTGTTTGAAGATGGGTGATCGTCGGATTCTATCTTATTAATCCTTTGTTTTTGTGTTCCTACTGCAGCTCGTTTGGATTTTCAGGACAACGACCCCCTAAGTACCACCCTCGTGGTGCATGGCTTCTGAATTGTGAGAGGACGCTAGGCTCTTGTCTTTGCTCTTTCGATGCAGTGACGCTTCTTTACTTCATGAATCTTGATCCATTTTTTGACTTCATGGTCTATCTCTAATCCACTCAAGTACGTTGCGACGTAGGAATCCCTCGAGTGAAGAAAATTACACCCGATGACCTCCCTCTTATGGGAGAATCGAAATGCTCAAACGACTCTACATTGGTGTCATGGCGTTGAATGCTCCATCACTCTCTTGCGAACACCTCAGGAACTACTGACTGATTTGGAGAAACCATCCTTTATCCTAAAAGTGGCTTTCAAACCAATCACTTAAATGATGATTTCTCTTGTGAGATGATGCGTGATCTGAGACAAGTGGAGATTTAACTCTAGAAATCAAAAGAAAGGACAGGGTATGAACCTAAAGAGGCTCTCACTATCTGAGTCGATGACTTTTCCCACAATCGCGATCAAACATTAAGTTGGAAGAATCATCAACTCAGATAGCGAGCAGGATCAAATATGATTAACCCAGGCACAATCAAACGCTAGAGGTTTGCATATTGATCCCTATCTATGTCAACCTAGGAAAGGTGTTTCGCGGCTTGGGTTTAGGTGCTTGTGTGTGCGGGTGTCATGATCCTTAGAATATGTAAGATATGCGCAACATTTGATATCAAACAACACTTTTAAATTTTGGGAAATAAACAATCAATCCCCAAACTCCAACCTGCACGAAACACCTTTCCTAGGTTGACATAGATAGGGATCAATATGCAAACCTCTAGCGTTTGATTGTGCCTGGGTTAATCATATTTGATCCTGCTCGCTATCTGAGTTGATGATTCTTCCAACTTATGTTTGATCGCGATTGTGGGAAAAGTCTCGACTCAGATAGTGAGAGCCTCTTTAGGTTCATACCCTGTCCTTTCTTTTGATTTCTAGAGTTAAATCTCCACTTGTCTCAGATCACGCATCATCTCACAAGAGAATCATCATTTAGTGATTGGTTTGAAAGCCACTTTTAGGATAAAAGGATGGTTTCTCCAAATCAGTCAGTAGTTCCTGAGGTGTTCGCAAGAGAGTGATGGAGCATTCAACGCCATGACACCAATGTAGAGTCGTTTGGAGCATTTCGATTCTCCCATAAGAGGGAGGTCATCGGGTGTAATTTTCTTCACTCGAGGGATTCCTACGTCGCAACGTACTTGAGTGGATTAGAGATAGACCATGAAGTCAAAAAATGGATCAGATTCATGAAGTAAAGAAGCGTCACTGCATCGAAAGAGCAAAGACAAGAGCCTAGCGTCCTCTCACAATTCAGAAGCCATGCACCACGAGGGTGGTACTTAGGGGGTCGTTGTCCTGAAAATCCAAACGAGCTGCAGTAGGAACACAAAAACAAAGGATTAATAAGATAGAATCCGACGATCACCCATCTTCAAACAAGGAGCAACACTGAAGAGGCTGATCACTTTATATGACCTCTTGGCGATATCTTCTAGTGACTCCAAGATGGGTGGATACATGTGTTAGCTAAAAGGAGTCCGATTTTAACTAGATGATTTTTGATCTGATTCGGGACATCCTTAGTGTTTATCACGCCCAATTACTTTAGATTTCATTTATGAACTTTAAACTCTGGATTTCCTCATGTGGGTATTCTTTCTATCTTGTCCCCTTTAGATCTAATGTATTAGGGATCTTTTGAACTGTATCTGCACTACTTTAACTCTTTTAGAGATTTTTAGTAGATAGGTGTGACAATGACTTTCATTCCAACCATTTGGGTGATTCTAATCGATTGCATAATTTTCTTTGAGAAAAATCTGGATTAAAACTCTCTAATTGACTTCTTTTGGTCAAATAGGAGTATTTAACCCTTATTTCTCCAAAAGAAAATATGAAATTGAATTAGTGCATTTACATCACATCTCCATTCATCTTGGATTATAACTCGTGGTAATTAATTTTAGCGTATTTTCTTACATATTCAAAATAGATGGGGAAATCAATATCAAGGTCATTCCATCCCATGTAAGGAGCTCGTGGTATGGTGGAGCTGCTTCAATCTAGATAACCAGGCCTATATCGAGGAACATCTAGGGCACCTAGTGGAGCTCATCAAAGTGGATTATCAACCCGTTCTTGTCCAAGCCTTGGCGAGATTTTGAGATTCAGGGATGTTGACTTTTGACTTATAGGGACTGGAGATCACATCTACCCTGAAGGAATATACCGCCATTATTGGAGTAGATTTCAATGATCTCATCGTGCAACCGTTGTTGGGAAAGGATTCCATCCAAGCCTTATCTAAATTCGTTCGTCTCAAAATTCCTGAAATTGATAAGATCTTCAAATCCAATTCTGGTAGATTTACACTCTCATTTCTTTACAACAATTACTCATATCTCCTATTGATACTGGTCTTAGGTCAGCCAAGGTGTTCATTTTAGCCTTCCTTGCATTTGTCCTCTTCCCCACTTCTGGGGCTACCACATTGCCCACTAAGTATGCTACAATTGGAATTATTCTTACATGATCTTAGCTGAGACCTTCTTCTCCCTAAACCATTTTCAATCCGCCCAAAGGGGAATTTTTCAAGCTTCGAATGGCCTTCTTTACATATGGTTCATCCCACATATCAAAACCTTTAATCTTCGTATTAGATGTTATGAGACCAGTCGGCACATCCATCCACAAGGATCCTTCTTGAATGTTAATCTTTTGTCCCACAATTTTCTTTCAAGGAATGGACCAAGCGACTAAAAGACTTGGAGCCAAAACAACTGCGATGGCGACTAACCTGGCCCAAGATATTCGAGGCTCACCAGCCAACAGTATGGTATGTTACAAGAGATCTCGCCAGCGGTATGTCTCGAAATTTTCGCCTTCGACCTACCAAGAGGCGAGCTTACCAAGGAGACCAAGACACTCTACCAATCCAAGATTAACCTCGTAGTCTATACCTTGAAGACTCCCCCTATAGGAGGTGGAATGGCCAGATCACGTAGATGAAGAGATGAACATTCACCTTGCGTCCAGGAATATATTAGGCTATTCAAAGAGTACCTATGGTCTATGGTGGAGCTATACGTACCTGACTACATCGTCCTACATCCACTTGGAGTGGAGTCATATGTACCAAAAAGACATGGTACTACTACCGTTTGAGGAAGATAAAGATTCTCACATGTGGGACTAGGAGGGATCAGGAGACGCTGAAGATGCGTTAGCCTCTAAGCGCTTTCAGGTTGCATAGATGATTTCTCCATCTAGTTTTGATATGTGGATGTTATCATTTTTAAACATCTTTGAGAGACTCCAGTTGTAATAAACTCATATCATTTTCATATATGCTCATTCATCATTGTTTTCTTGATCTAACAGAAATGATTATGGTAGGTTATATCCCTTCTTAATAGCATGCTCATTCGTAGTTAATGAGGAGAAAGACTGTTGCATGAGACTAAGGCTCATGATCTAGCCTTTCTTTATATTAACCGCATGTAACATGATAATGAGGAGGTTTAAAATTTATGCATCTAATCTCTCTATTATTTGGCTGCCAACTTACTATTTGGAAATCAAGTGATAGTTTGCAGTCACGAGGACTTGCAGTAAGACAAAAAGGCTAAAAATAGAACATGAAGAGTTGGCTCCTAGGGTGGTCAGCCTCAAGGCACAAATGAACATGATAGCCACCATAGTTGTGGAGATAAAGGTGATGATGATCGCCACCCAAGAAAATACGCCAATGCTTCTGAATCTAATCCAACTATACATCTAAGCCATCTACTGACTCGAAAACCAACTAGCAACTAAATTGAGCCCGAAAAAGAAGCACTCCCAAGGTTCATCTAATCATAATTAACTTGGAGAAGGAAAGAGAGAGAAACCCACGGACAAAACTGAGGAAGGGGTTAGGAGATTAGCAAAGATTGAGAATGTCTAAGTAGCTAAGCTACGAATTGGCGCGTTTTGATAAAATCTAGCCATTTGCAAAAATAAAAGTTCCAGTTGGTTATAAAGAACTCGAGTTTGTTCAAAAGTATGATGGGACATGCTGTCCCCGAGCACATCTGAAGTACTATTTGTGTAAGATGGCGCATTACTGCGATTATGTCCTACTCCTAATGAGCACATTCTAGGAGAGCTTGGCTGGCACCGCTTGGCCTAGTTTATTGAATTAGACATGGAGGATCACGATGGTTGGGAGGATCTAGCAGAAAAATTTCTACACCAGTACAAATTTAACACAGCTACAGTACTAACTAGAGAAGACTTATTAAGAACCCTAAAAGGGAGAAACGAGTTAATACGATCCTTCACCCAAAGGTGGCGAGCGGTAGCTACTCAAGTTAAGCCGACTATCCCAGAGGAGGAGCTGGTGGATTTATTCTTAAAAACATTACCATACAAGTACTTCGAGAAGATGAACATCTCAGGGTGTGAAACCTTTATGCACCTCACAAGGGGTAGCTGAATGCTATGAGTAGGCTTTAAGGGAAAGTGCGTATCAGAGCCGTCGATCAAATGGCACTACCTAGCTAGAAAGGAGCGAGATAATTCAGGCGATGTTGCTTTTGTACCAAACTCGCCAAGACTAAGGAAATTTTCAAAATCCACCCCCATTCAAGGTGGCACTTCAATGTGGCCCCAAAGAAGTTCGAAGCTAAAAGAGAGGCCTCACCAGCTTTCACACCATTACCTCGACCATTGTCGAAGTTATTACCAATGCTGCTAAAGGGCGCTTGGTTGTCAAGGAATCTTTAAGACCTACTCCACTTAGATTCCCGGGTTTGATGAGACCTAATCGTGTGCCCATCGTATGGGCAAAAAGGGCATAACGCAGCTAATTGTCATGTACTCAAGTACAAGGTACAGATGTTGATAAATGGAAGGGTGCTAGAATTTTGATAAGACATAGCTAAACATGCAGCAAACCCTCTACCAGACAATAAGAAGTGAATGCTATATGAGACGAAAATGACATGGATAAGCTGGAATTCATGATCGATACGACCAAGCTACAGGAAGTATTGGGATTAGCTGATACATACCCTGCTGATAGGGAGGTCTCAAGAGAGGAAAAGATGCAGTGTTTAGTAAAATTGGTCGCTTTAGAGATTCTTGATCAGGTTGATGGCTCCATGGTGGAGGCACCCTTTAGAAGATTGATTTGATCGATAATGAATTTAGGCTATTAAGCGATGATGGAAGCTCGTGGAAGATTCCCTTTGAATATAAGCTAAACGACGATCATAGTATAAGAGGGTGTGAGGAAGAGTTGGATGACAATGAGGAAGTTCATTGTAAAAGAGCACATTAGGCTGATAAGAAGTTTCTAAAGGAGGCAAAATTCATTTTTTAGTAGAATTCATGCTCTTGAGTTTGATTTTGCCATTAATTTTGAGTAATTTGGGAAAAATTAGGGCTAATTTGGGATTTTTAGCCCAATTGGGTTGATCGGGTGGGGTTCAGCCAACCCGATCAACCCATTGACCTGAGAAACCAAAACCAAGTCTGGTTTCTCACCCTCTTGCGTGCAAAAGATAACCCCACGTTTGATCCACTCTCAAACTAGATCGGGGGTACATCTGAGTTTCGGCAACTTACTGGAGTTTGCCCAGTGACAACGTGCTAAATAGCACATGAGTTTATCGTTGGGCACGTGAGCTTTAGGTGAGGAAATGTCCACCCATGCGTGAAATTTTTCTAGAGGGAGATCTCGCATAAAAGGGGCCACGAGCTTTTCTATTAGGGGTGGACATTCAGTTGGCAATCTCCTAACAAACTAAGAGAGGAGAAGAGAGAGGAATGGGGGCTCTGGGGAATTGCCTGTTGGGTTTCCCCAGGCACGATGGATGGTATACAATCAAAAACAATCAAGACAGCGGAAGCGAGACAAACTGTGTACTTAATCCCTTAGGGTCCTCGTATGTTCTCAATCGAAAATCAAAACTATCTAAAAGTAGTTTATCAGAGTACCCGAAATCCAAGCTTGAGTTGACTTCGTTCAGATGTCCTTGTAGCTTGCAAGTGCTGAACCTCTAGTTCAGATACACCACCGCCCACACGACAACGGAGACAAAGCTTGCGCCCATTTGATTCTCGATCGTACCAGGGATACTTGAGGTGCGACGAGCCAAGCATTCCTTGAGTCCACGGACGAATTACGACCCTCAAATGTTTAGGCAATAATGTTTTTGCGCATTCACGAGAAAACGGTGCAAAGAAATATCTCAAATGGACAAATTTGGGTAGGAACTTGCGGGAAATGCTAACCCTTTTCTATAAGCCCCAACCCCTATTTATAGGGGTTGGGGGAGACCCCAAAACTGCCCTAGATAGGGTGGTTTGGGTGGTGGCCAGCTGGCCACTGCCCCTGATCGAGTTAAAGGGGGTCTGGTAGCCAGCCTGGCTTGCCCTGCGAACGCCCTGCACTGTCCTACCATGATCTTGTCCATCTCGATTTCACGTTTGTGCTATCCTATCGCTTTGTCTAATGGATAACAAACATTATCCTTTGACTTTTCTTTGGATAAGAAATCTTGTCTTATCCTTTTAGATGACGAATGTCATCATCTCGTGAAGCATGCATATGTCACATTAATGTGATATCATGCTTAGGTCATGCTTGCATCATATGCTTATCCGTTTGTGATTAAAATTAGAACCAAATCTAATTTGATCTAATTTTAGTTTGACTATCTGAATATTCACCATAGCAAACACCTTTGCTCTTTCGTCTTCCATATAATGTCGTCACGCATCGTTTATGGTGTATAACATTCCTAGGTTCATCACTGAGCCGGCAGTGGGACGTATTAACAAATTAGTACAACCTTAGAGAATTGAATGTCCCTAATTGATTTTAGGTCCCATAAGCCATGAGTGACATCTAGCAATATGTCATGGCTATCCAGTCAGTGTGAATGTTCAGGACAAAGTGAACCTATCAGTTTTGGCTACAGTGTAATTCAATCCTTCTATCTTACTATGTCCCGATTGAATGAAGGTCATGGTTTTGTCAGTCAAATCTACTTATTCGATCATATGCCCAGATCTATCTAACGTGCATTCTTGTGAGACATTTCTCGACTTTAACCTTGGCTAAGGATTTTCTAATACACAGTTACAAATAGATCGCATAGGACATCAACATTATCAAATAAGGAGACAGATCTCAATTGTTGCATACACCTGTAACTTCGTATATGAATGACTGTGACCATCAAGTACAGAGGCGAGCCAACGACTTGCCAATATGTGTAGTTGTGGACCACAACAACTCAATATACAAGTCAGCATTATGCCTCAGGTCTAAAGATTATTTACACACCAATGCCAGAGCGATATAGACTTTGACCAAGCACGAAGCCTCCATGTTTGCTAATTGTTCATTTGTGTCATGTTCAGTGAATTCTATCGAACTCGTTTGATACGAACACCTGTGTTCCAACTTAGACATCTAATATCCAATGACTTGTGACTCGTCATTCCCATTGAGTATCCAATGCTCAATGGCGAGGTTGCGAACACACTAGTCTCTATCGGATCTTTGGTGTCCAATCAACGATCCTTTGACCAATAACAATTTAAGGATCAAAAACCAACTGAAAACCTGTCATACATATTCTCAATGTCTCAAGAATAGGTTTCAATTACAACTGATCCTATGAATTTCATTTATCTAAATGAGGGAACAAGATAAATGAACACATCTTGCCATTAAATATAATTGAAAGTACAACAAAATGTCCATACATGAAACAGTTACATGGTCGCTTTAGGGCATACCCCTAACATTGCCATTATTTATTCTTCAAGCTCACACTATGAGAGCTCGATTGGAATGATTAAGAGAGTATCTAGTCGAGCTACTACTTTGAGAAGCTCCCACGAACTCCAGGGAGTTAATCGCCACTGATTGTGATAGCCTGGAACCTCCTAAATCGGTGAGCCAAACTCTCAACATTTACTCTATGCATCAATGGTGAACTCGTCTATGATCACAATACTTCAAATGTTTTTGAGGCAA
>JAGVVM010014503.1:0-11054 GCA_019149425.1 Psidium friedrichsthalianum
CCTAGGACCACGAGCGACCTCCCCTAGACCTGATACTCCCCATACTTTTCTGGTGGTAGTTTATTTCATGGCGGGCCTCACGCTGGATGCGGGGTCCTTTTTCCTGAGCTTGCTCGCAGTCTTCCTGTGCATAATCGCCGCTCAGGTACTTTGAACTTCGTTTAGGCTCACAATCATATACTTCATCAAGCTGTCTCACGGTCTCATCAACAATTTCACTGGAATTTGGTGGGTGATGGCAGGGACTGGGACTAGCTATCGGGCGACATTAATGGACATGAAGAGGGCGACCACTTTGGCCTCGGTGACAGTCATGACTTTCATGCTCGCCGGAGGGTACTTTGTTAAGGTAAGCAAGTCCCAAATCGCTGCAGAGAACATTGTCACCCATACGTTAGTTGAAAACAGATCTGTGACGCATTGTCTTTTCGCAGGAAGTTCCAGTGTTCGTGTCCTGGATCCGCTACATGTCTTTCAACTACCACACTTACAAGCTTCTCATCAAGATACAGTACAAACACAAATTACCGAGCGTAAACGGGATGATCATAGACAATGGTCTGAAGGAGGTAACCGCGCTGGTGATTATGGTTTTTTGGTATCGCCTTCTGGCATACATTTCCTTGCGAAGAATGAAACCGCCATCGGCGGCTTGAATGAGCTAGGAACAGATTTCTCCAGCATAATAAAAATTGCAGAGAATCTGGAGACCCCCTTCAATCCTCCAAGAGATTTTGGGAAGAATTAGGAGCTTCCAGGTTCGACTAAGGTCACCACCGGCAAAGACGGCACTGAAACACGAGTTTGCAGACGCTGACGGTATATCCATGCCTCATATATTGTGAAATAACACCATCAAGAGCATCCATTAAAGCACGTTTCGGACCGAATTACGCAAGGACACTGGTGGCTTAATTTTGTTGGTTCTTAGTTCAGTTAAAAGTTGCAGCGGCATGATGATCAAGATCGATCATTTTCTCCCATAAAACTCAAGTTTCTTGGGATGACTTGAGACTCTGTGTTACCTAATGTAGCGTGATTGTTGAGACATAGAATCGGAGCTTACTGAAGAACAATACCCCTCATCATATGCCCAAACTGTAGTCTGTGACTGAGGATGACCAAGATAACAATCTAATTATTTGCAGGACTTTGGCCCTTTGGGTGTTTTAGAGTGCCGGTAAAAGAACAACAATAACACCCCTAAAGGGACGATTTTTTACTCCGTTTTAGAAAAAAAAAAAAACTAAATTTTCCGTGCCGGTAGAGAATTTGTCACTTTAAAAAAAGGTATAGGTAAAAAAATTATGGATTACATTATAACTCGGTTACTTATAATAACTTATCCGTACATTTGCAAATTTATCAACTTTTTTTAGTTGTTTTCTTACAAACGCTTTGAACTTACCAATTCTTGTATGAATTTATTAATTTTGGATTTGAATGGCTCTCCAAATTCTTCGTGATTAACTTACCATTTTTTTGGGCTAAAAAACACTCTCATTTAAATCACTTATTAAAGTTAAATTTTTCTTTTAATTTATGGAATTTCGTGATCTTTTACCAACTTTTATTGATCTTTCTCAGAAATGCCTTCAGTTTATTAACTCTTATACAAAAATTACAAAGCATTATGCTTACCTATTCTACTGTATTTCGATTTTCATTTGAGTTACTTATTAACATCTATTTGATTTTTTTGGAATTTTGTCAACTGTTCTATCTTACTACAAACTTATAATTACTTACTAACAAGCCCATTAAATCTACGTACATCTATTGGAAATTAATGACTTTGATTAGATTGTTCTTCGGTCAAGTTACTAGCTAGTTTTTTGTTACTAATTCTTATTTGAATCAATTACCAATGTTCATTTTTTTTTCCCAAATTACCAGCTCTCTAGTCTTTGACAAAGTTTATTATTATTATTTTTTATATTTTATCTTCTACAATTTTTTTTTTCATTTCTTACCAACTCATTAAATATGCCAACCTTTTTATTTGAGTGGTTTACCGACTTTCCTCCAATCAGGTTACTACCGAATTTTGTTATCAACTCTCATTTGAGGTGCTTATTGAAGTTTATTTGCTTTTTTCTTTTTTTTCCATTCTAAATTTACCAACTTTTCTATTGAGTCATAAGGTTTGAGTTGTCTACAAAAGTTCTAAATTTATCATTCCTTTTGGAATTAAGCAATCTCTTTCTCCAACTATGTTATCAATTAGTTTTATGGTGAATTAATTATGAACTTCTATGTTTTTCTAACTTGCGTATTTTTCTTATCTCTGACCGGAAAAAAATTCTCTTTCCTTCTCATTTTTTCTTCCCTTTCTTATCAACTCCATTAATTTAGCAACTATTGTATGAAATGACTAAGCTTTTTTTGTGCGACTTCACAATTTTTATCCGTTTATGTTACCAACTAGTTTTGGATTAGCAACTCTCATTTAAGTTACTTACTCAAGATCATTCTTTTTAAAACTTTACCAACTTTTCTATCGAGTTGCCACCCTTTTTTGGCCTTGATTACCACTCTAATTTTCTAAGATTACGTTATCAACTTGTTCTATAATAGTATCTCTTATTTGAATTAGCTATCAACATTTAATTCATTTTTTCACTACCAACTTCATTTGTATCTTATAACAAAAAATTCTCTTATCTTTTATGCACTTTTATTTATGTCTCTTACCATCTCCTTGAATTTAAGAACTGTAATAAGAAATTACCAAATTTTAATTACTAACTTCTCTTATATCTTATAAGAAAAGCTCTACTCTTCTTTCTGAAAAAAGGGATTAACAAAGAAGATATAAAGTGAAATTATTAAGCATTTTTGTGTGACTTGCCAACTTTTCTTCAATTATGTTACCAACTAGTATTGGGTTTGCAACTCTCATTTGAGTTATTTATCAATGATAATTTCCTTTCTTTGGAATTACCAGTTGCTATTAAGTTACCACTTTTACTTAACTCACTCAGTAACCCTAATTTTCTAAGTTTATGTTATCAACTAGTTTTACAATAATAACTCCTATTTAAGTTAGTTATCAAAATTTATTTATTTTTTCAGTTTACAAATTCTCTTATATCTTGTAAGAAAAGTACGTATTATATTCTACCATTTTATTTACCTTCCTCAGTATTAAATTTGCAACTTCCATATTAAGTTACTACTTCGACCAAAATACATATTATGTGTGTGTGTGTGTGTGTGTGTGTGTGTGTGTGTGTGTGTGTGTGTGTGTGTGTGTGTGTGTCTATTAAGTTACTGTCTTTATATGGGCTACCAACCATCAATTAAGTAACCTGATAATTAAATAAAAAAAGGTGGTAGTTAACTCAAGTGAGATTTGGTAAATCCTAAACTAATTGATAACTCACTCGAAGAGAAGTGGATAAGTCACTTCAATTAAAGATAGTGGTGTGACATTAGAATTGGTAAATTTGATTTGAAAAATTAAAAGAAAAATAAACTTTGGTAACTAACTCAAATTAAAGCTGGTCAGAATTATCTAGTAACTTAATCGATTGAAGAGTTGTAAATGATAAAGGTATGTAATTTCTAATAAAGGAATGCGATTGATCACGTAACTCAAATAAAGGTACGTAATTCTTAAAAAGAGATTGTAAATCAACGACATTGCTGAGAAGGCAAATAAAAATGTGTAAAGGATAATTAAATTTCAAAATTAAAAAGTCAAATAAAATGTCAGTAAGTACCTCCCACGGGAGTTGGCTACTCAATCCTATGTCATAATTTGATGAGAGAAAAAATGGCAAATCACACTGATTTAGGTTGATAATCTCTAAAAAGAGTCGTAAAGGTAAATGACTACTAACCAAGACAAATAAGTTTGGTAACTCAGTAGAAAAGTTGATCATTAAAAAAAAAAATTAAACATTAGTAAGAAACTCAGGTACGAGCTGTAACCCAAAACTAGTTGTTATAAAAAAAAGTTGTTGTCTATCTTAGATTGTTAATTTCATTCAAGAGTTAGTATACTGGAATTGTAATTAACTTATGTGAATAAAAGTGGGTAAGTTAGTATAAAGACTCGTACTAGCAAACTAATTTAAAAAAAAACATGGTAATCTGGTAAATTACTCGAAAAAAGAGTCACTGATAATTTTTCCAATAATTCTTTTTATAATTACCAACACTTATTGAAATTTATCAACACGGAAAATTTGTATATTTGGGATGGATCAATACAATTCTGCCACCTAAAGATGATAAATAACGATGAAAAAAGATACCCGGATGTACTCTTTGTATATTTTTGTAAAAGTCTTAATATCAATTCCCTTGACCCTTTTCAATTTTACTTCCATCTTCTCGAAAAGTTAAGGATTGGATAAGGAGAAGCTCACTTTTGCAAAATTTTCGGCATTTACTCAAGGAAACATAGTTTTCACTTATGTTGTTAAAACCTGTAGTAAAACAATTGTCGGTTTCTTAATTTTCTACACACAAAGCACAGGCGACGGTGTATTATATATTTGGTAATCTAATAGCATGCGGAAGAACGTGACTATATAGAACTTATTCTATTCTATTCTGTTCTATGACTCTTGTGAATCGAGTAAGTCCATACCTCCATATATAGCTCACTGACTATGAACTTATGAGTGCGAGGTCAGAAATTATACTGCAAAAGCATAGAGAAAAAGTGCATTTTCTCTGAGGCCTTTAAGAGTGCATCAATGTTGAATTAGAAGTATTAGATTGATTATTTATTTTCCAAATCGTGTGGTCGAACAATTTTTTCCAGCATTATCCTTATCGTAAGGTGTTAAAATCGAAGTAAAAGCGAGCATCTTAGTAGCAAAATGGCAAGATTTCAAAATTAATGACTGCTCGAATGAAAATCCGAAATGATGCCTCTCATCTTCAACTTAAGAAGAGAAAGGAAGAATCACGTATATCGAATAAAATCTCAATCGAATTAAAAAGCATTCACTTTTATTATTATTGGGAAAGCTCTAACAACATGCATTTAATGCTATGTCAAGACCATCTCACATTTGAACTAATTGGAAAAAAAAAACAAAAACAAAAAATGTAAAGCACAATTTTCGTGAGGGGCAGGCCAAAAAGACAAGGAAAAAGTATTTCCAGATTGAAGGGCCCAACCGGGATCGAAGCGGTGACCTCTTGATCTGCAGTCAATGCTCTACCACTGAGCTATGGACCCCATTGATGCTGTGCTAGGCCTAATTTTTTCTATCATTATACTGATATTGTCCGCTAACTAAAATCATCACCCATTAACTTCTCTTCTAATTAAGCTGATGGGATAGCTGGCATGGAAAACAGGGATCACGTGTACGGATGACGTGTCATTTGAGCGAAAATTAGAGTGACGGTGCGTACAAACGATGTCGTTTTATCTTTCTTTTGAGGGTAAAAAAGGCTGAGCAACCAAAATTTTTATCCTAACTTTCCCTTTCCTGGACAGTCAACTCCGTACATTAGAATTTGCCGTTAGTCGTTGTTCCAATACAGCATATAACATTTGCGACGCAAATTTTATATGCTGTATTGGAACAACGACTAACGGCAAATTCTAATGTACGGAGTTGACTGTCCAGGAAGGGAAAGTTAGGATAAAAATTTTGGTTGCTCAGCCTTTTTTACCCTCAAAAGAAAGATAAAACGACATCGGTTTGTACGCACCGTCACTCTAATTTTCGCTCAAATGACACGTCATCCGTACACGTGATCCTGTTTTCCATGCCAGCTATCCCATCAGCTTAATTAGAAGAGAAGTTAATGGGTGATGATTTTAGTTAGCCGGACAATATCAGTATAATGATAGAAAAAATTAGGCCTAGCACAGCATCATGGGGTCCATAGCTCAGTGGTAGAGCATTTGACTGCAGATCAAGAGGTCACCGCTTCGATCCCGGTTGGCCCTTCAATCTGGAAATACTTTTTCCTTGTCTTTTTGGCCTGCCCCTCACGAAAATTGTGCTTTACATTTTTGTTTTTTGTTTTTTTTTTTCCAATTAGTTCAAATGTGAGATGGTCTTGACATAGCATTAATGCATGTTGTTAGAGCTTTCCCAATAATAATAAAAGTGAATGCTTTTTTAATTCGATTGAGATTTTATTCGATATACGTGATTCTTCCTTTCTCTTCTTAAGTTGAAGATGAGAGGCATCATTTCGGATTTTCATTCGAGCAGTCATTAATTTTGAAATCTTGCCATTTTGCTACTAAGATGCTCGCTTTTACTTCGATTTTAACACCTTACGATAAGGATAATGCTGGAAAAATTGTTCGACCACACGATTTGGAAAATAAATAATCAATCTAATACTTCTAATTCAACATTGATGCACTCTTAAAGGCCTCAGAGAAAATGCACTTTTTCTCTATGCTTTTGCAGTATAATTTCTGACCTCGCACTCATAAGTTCATAGTCAGTGAGCTATATATGGAGGTATGGACTTACTCGATTCACGAGAGTCATAGAACAGAATAGAATAGAATAAGTTCTATATAGTCACGTTCTTCCGCATGCTATTAGATTACCAAATATATAATACACCGTCGCCTGTGCTTTGTGTGTAGAAAATTAAGAAACCGACAATTGTTTTACTACAGGTTTTTAACAACATAAGTGAAAACTATGTTTCCTTGAGTAAATGCCGAAAATTTTGCAAAAGTGAGCTTCTCCTTATCCAATCCTTAACTTTTCGAGAAGATGGAAGTAAAATTGAAAAGGGTCAAGGGAATTGATATTAAGACTTTTACAAAATATACAAAGAGTACATCCGGGTATCTTTTTTCATCGTTATTTATCATCTTTAGGTGGCAGAATTGTATTGATCCATCCCAAATATACAAATTTTCCGTGTTGATAAATTTCAATAAGTGTTGGTAATTATAAAAAGAATTATTGGAAAAATTATCAGTGACTCTTTTTTCCGAGTAATTTACCAGATTACCATGTTTTTTTTTAAATTAGTTTGCTAGTACGAGTCTTTATACTAACTTACCCACTTTTATTCACATAAGTTAATTACAATTCCAGTATACTAACTCTTGAATGAAATTAACAATCTAAGATAGACAACAACTTTTTTTTTAACAACTAGTTTTGGGTTACCAGCTCGTACCTGAGTTTCTTACTAATGTTTAATTTTTTTTTTTAATGATCAACTTTTCTACTGAGTTACCAAACTTATTTGTCTTGGTTAGTAGTCATTTACCTTTACGACTCTTTTTAGAGATTATCAACCTAAATCAGTGTGATTTGCCATTTTTTCTCTCATCAAATTATGACATAGGATTGAGTAGCCAACTCCCGTGGGAGGTACTTACTGACATTTTATTTGACTTTTTAATTTTTGAAATTTAATTATCCTTTACACATTTTTATTTGCCTTCTCAGCAATGTCGTTGATTTACAATCTCTTTTTTAAGAATTACGTACCTTTATTTGAGTTACGTGATCAATCGCATTCCTTTATTAGAAATTACATACCTTTATCATTTACAACTCTTCAATCCGATTAAGTTACTAGATAATTCTGACCAGCTTTAATTTGAGTTAGTTACCAAAGTTTTATTTTTCTTTTAATTTTTCAAATCAAATTTACCAATTCTAATGTCACACCACTATCTTTAATTGAAGTGACTTATCCACTTCTCTTCGAGTGAGTTATCAATTAGTTTAGGATTTACCAAATCTCACTTGAGTTAACTACCACCTTTTTTTATTTAATTATCAGGTTACTTAATTGATGGTTGGTAGCCCATATAAAGACAGTAACTTAATAGACACACACACACACACACACACACACACACACACACACACACACACACACACACACACATAATATGTATTTTTGGTCGAAGTAGTAACTTAATATGGAAGTTGCAAATTTAATACTGAGGAAGGTAAATAAATTGGTAGAATATAATACGTACTTTTCTTACAAGATATAAGAGAATTTGTAAACTGAAAAAATAAATAAATTTTGATAACTAACTTAAATAGGAGTTATTATTGTAAAACTAGTTGATAACATAAACTTAGAAAATTAGGGTTACTGAGTGAGTTAAGTAAAAGTGGTAACTTAATAGCAACTGGTAATTCCAAAGAAAGGAAATTATCATTGATAAATAACTCAAATGAGAGTTGCAAACCCAATACTAGTTGGTAACATAATTGAAGAAAAGTTGGCAAGTCACACAAAAATGCTTAATAATTTCACTTTATATCTTCTTTGTTAATCCCTTTTTTCAGAAAGAAGAGTAGAGCTTTTCTTATAAGATATAAGAGAAGTTAGTAATTAAAATTTGGTAATTTCTTATTACAGTTCTTAAATTCAAGGAGATGGTAAGAGACATAAATAAAAGTGCATAAAAGATAAGAGAATTTTTTGTTATAAGATACAAATGAAGTTGGTAGTGAAAAAATGAATTAAATGTTGATAGCTAATTCAAATAAGAGATACTATTATAGAACAAGTTGATAACGTAATCTTAGAAAATTAGAGTTGGTAATCAAGGCAAAAAAGGGTGGCAACTCGATAGAAAAGTTGGTAAAGTTTTAAAAAGAATGATCTTGAGTAAGTAACTTAAATGAGAGTTGCTAATCCAAAACTAGTTGGTAACATAAACGGATAAAAATTGTGAAGTCGCACAAAAAAAGCTTAGTCATTTCATACAATAGTTGCTAAATTAATGGAGTTGATAAGAAAGGGAAGAAAAATGAGAAGGAAAGAGAATTTTTTTCCGGTCAGAGATAAGAAAAATACGCAAGTTAGAAAAACATAGAAGTTCATAATTAATTCACCATAAAACTAATTGATAACATAGTTGGAGAAAGAGATTGCTTAATTCCAAAAGGAATTGATAAATTTAGAACTTTTGTAGACAACTCAAACCTTATGACTCAATAGAAAAGTTGGTAAATTTAGAATGGAAAAAAAGAAAAAAGCAAATAAACTTCAATAAGCACCTCAAATGAGAGTTGATAACAAAATTCGGTAGTAACCTGATTGGAGGAAAGTCGGTAAACCACTCAAATAAAAAGGTTGGCATATTTAATGAGTTGGTAAGAAATGAAAAAAAAAATTTGTAGAAGATAAAAATAAAAAATAATAATAATAAACTTTGTCAAAGACTAGAGAGCTGGTAATTTGGAAAAAAAAATGAACATTGGTAATTGATTCAAATAAGAATTAGTAACAAAAAACTAGCTAGTAACTTGACCGAAGAACAATCTAATCAAGTCATTAATTTCCAATAGATGTACGTAGATTTAATGGGCTTGTTAGTAAGTAATTATAAGTTTGTAGTAAGATAGAACAGTTGGTAAAATTCCAAAAAAATCAAATAGATGTTAATAAGTAACTCAAATAAAATCGAAATACAGTAGAATAGGTAAGCATAATGCTTTGTAATTTTTGTACAAGAGTTAATAAACTGAAGGCATTTCTGAGAAAGATCAATAAAAGTTGGTAAAAGATCACGAAATTCCATAAATTAAAAGAAAATTTAACTTTAATATGTGATTTAAATGAGAGTTTTTTTTAGCCCAAAAAAATGGTAAGTTAATCACGAAGAATTTGGAGAGCCATTCAAATCCAAATTAATAAATTCATACAAGAATTGGCAAGTTCAAAGCGTTTGTAAGAAAAACAACTAAAAAAAGTTGATAAATTTGCAAATGTACCGATAAGTTATGATAAGTAACCGAGTTATAACGTAATCCATATTTTTTTTACCTATACCTTTTTTTAACTTACAAATTCTCTACCGGCACGGAAAATTTAGTTTTTTTTTTTTTCCTAAAACGGAGTAAAAATCGTCCCTTTAGGGGTGTTATTGTTGTTCTTTTACCGGCACTCTAAAACACCCAAAGGGCCAAAGTCCTGCAAATAGTTAGATTGTTATCTTGGTCATCCTCAGTCACAGACTACAGTTTGGGCATATGATGAGGGGTATTGTTCTTCAGTAAGCTCCGATTCTATGTCTCAACAATTACGCTACATTAGGTAACACAGAGTCTCAAGTCATCCCAAGAAACTTGAGTTTTATGGGAGAAAATGATCGATCTTGATCATCATGCCGCTGCAACTTTTAACTGAACTAAGAACCAACAAAATTAAGCCACCAGTGTCCTTGCGTAATTCGGTCCGAAACGTGCTTTAAATGGATGCTCTTGATGGTGTTATTTCACAATATATGAGGCATGGATATACCGTCAGCGTCTGCAACTCGTGTTTCAGTGCCGTCTTTGCCGGTGGTGACCTTAGTCGAACCTGGAAGCTCCTAATTCTTCCCAAAATCTCTTGGAGGATTGAAGGGGGTCTCCAGATTCTCTGCAATTTTTATTATGCCTGGAGAAATCTGTTCCTAGCTCATTCAAGCCGCCGATGGCGGTTTCATTCTTCGCAAGGAAATGTATGCCAGAAGGCGATACCCAAAAACCATAATCACCAGCGCGGTTACCTCCTTCAGACCATTGTCTATGATCATCCCGTTTACGCTCGGTAATTTGTGTTTGTACTGTATCTTGATGAGAAGCTTGTAAGTGTGGTAGTTGAAAGACATGTAGCGGATCCAGGACACGAACACTGGAACTTCCTGCGAAAAGACAATGCGTCACAGATCTGTTTTCAACTAACGTATGGGTGACAATGTTCTCTGCAGCGATTTGGGACTTGCTTACCTTAACAAAGTACCCTCCGCGAGCATGAAAGTCATGACTGTCACCGAGGCCAAAGTGGTCGCCCTCTTCATGTCCATTAATGTCGCCCCGATAGCTAGTCCCAGTCCCTGCCATCACCCACCAAATTCCAGTGAAATTGTTGATGAGACCGTGAGACAGCTTGATGAAGTATATGATTGTGAGCCTAAAGGAAGTTCAAAGTACCTGAGCGGCGATTATGCACAGGAAGACTGCGAGCAAGCTCAGGAAAAAGGACCCCGCATCCAGCGTGAGGCCCGCCATGAAATAAACTACCACCAGGAAAAGTATGGGGAGTATCAGGTCTAGTGGGAGGTCGCTCGTGGTCCTAGATCT
>JAGVVM010014504.1:0-21548 GCA_019149425.1 Psidium friedrichsthalianum
CTGATCCCCTTCTCTTCACAGAATTCTCAAATGTCCAAGCTTATGACACTTTCTGCACCTTACATTTGGACTCTTCCAACACCTAAAGTGTGGATGATTCTGTTTCCCACAGTGCTAACATAAAGAATACCTTCCCCAATTGTTCTTGGAGTTGCCTTACACTGTTCTCTCCTACAACAGCCTCTGAACCACTACTGCCATTCCCTTTCTTCCCTTTCCACTCTTGCCTTTCCCTCCTACATTCTGCCGCTCTTTTGGCCTGCAAAGCTCCTTCTGTATTTCCTTCCAACCTCATTGACCTCCACTGCTCTTGTGCTTGCAAAGCACTTAGCAATTCCACCAACTTGATCTGAGACAAATCCTTGGTATTCTTCAAAGAGGCAATAGTTGTCTCAAACCTTTCAGGCAAGGAGACAAAATCTTCTGCACTAGCTTATTATCAGAGAGTCAGTTTCCTAGAACTCTTGCCTAATTTGCAATGCTTATCAACTTATCAGAATATTCCTTAATTGTCTCAAACTCCTTCATTTGCAGTCTCTCAAATTTTCTGTGATCAGATTTTAGCCCCTTCATGCTTCTGATCCTCTCATCTCCTTGATACTCAACTTTGAGGAAGTCTCAAATAGCTTTGACGACTCACAAGCCATAATTCTGTTCAAAATGGCAGGTGAGACGGTGGCATGTAAGCAAGACTTTGCCTTTGCTTTCCTTATTGTCCTCTCCTTTGATACTTGATCTGATTGATGGTTGAATTGTCGAGAAGGAAGCAAATTCATAATCTTGTTCCACAGTTTCCCAAAAATCACAACTCTCTAGATAGGCTCGCATTCTCACTGCCCCCAAGCTTGATAAATTTCTCCATCAAGCACTGGTGGAGCCATGGCTGAAAAAACTACCGATCCTACCTCCATCTTACCTTTAGCTTATATGGATGCAGATAAACCTCTCAATCAATCTCACAAGTCACTCACAATCACAGCCCCTTAAGATCAAGAAGGCTCTGATACCAATGTTGTTTCTCAAGAACATAAGGAGAATTGATAACAAAAGCTAATTTTTGCAGCAAAAGTGTATATGCAACAAGACACTCTACAAGATAAGACTAATCAAGTAAAAATAACGACTAATTAACTCCTAGAAAATAGGACATTAGCAAACTAACTTAATAGAAAATAGATATTGCAGCCTTGATACATCAACACCCAACTTTTGAATTTGATGGTCATGAGGCTCAAGACTGACCCATAGGGATACCACTCCATAGTATCAATTTCGGGGTCCGCTCGGAATTTCACCAAAGATAGTGTCAAGAGTTTACCCTGACGGAGTTGAAGGTAGCTACCTGAAATTTCAACGACGATAAACTGATAGACAGAGGTGGACTTGGCGAAGTCTATGAGGGTCAGTTAGCTGATAGCTCTCCAGTGGCAATCAAAAGATGGAATAAAGACGGTCAAGATATCGCTCATGGTATGAAGGAGTTCGAAAGCGAAGTAATGATTAGTAGCATCGTACCCCCACATCAAAATCTCCTTCGCATGCTCGAATTTTTTAGAACATCAGAATGTGAGGACTTATTGCTCGTCACCCCGTTCGAGATCAACAGAAGTGTGGCATAGTGCTTGAGATAGCGATCTGTGACGGAAACCCTGCTGGACTAGCCTACCCGCATAAAAATAGCCACGGGACTTGCGAGAGGGTTGTCCCATCTGCATGATTTGAACATAGTGCATCGAGATATAAAAGCTGCAAACATCATGTTGGGAGAGGAATTTGAGCCTCACATTGGAGACTTGGGTTGGCCAAGTTCATTGATGGAATGCACAGTGGATACTTGGTGGATTGCATCACGGAGGCACCCATGCTTACAGGGAGCGAATGCGAAGCAGTATCCGATTGTAAATATCTTGAGGTAACGACATTAGGATGTGGTACATTTGGACATGCTGCGCCGGAGTATTTACGCACCGGGATATGGTCGATGAAGAACGACGTGTTTGGCTTTGGGATAATGCTTCTGGAATTGGTGACCGGACGAAAAGCTGCTGATCTTGAAAGGCGTGAGAATGGGGAGCATGAGTTGTTACTCTATTGGGTAAAGGCGCGAAGTTCAGAAGTTATAGTCGATCCCAATCTGTAGGGTGAGTACGACAAGAAGGAGATGAAGAAAGTGATCCAGTTGGCTCCTCTGCACACAAGATATCCCAACAAAACGACCATCCATGGCGCAAGTAGTCCAAACTCTCGAAGGCCATATGGAAATTCAGAAGTCTTGGAGGGATCTCCTCTTTGCTACGTAATCCTAAAGATTTATCCGGACCCAAATAATCTATTTGTTGACTTGAGAGAACTCGACCCATCAGTCAATAGAACTTTTCTAGACCCATGGGGAATTTGAAATGCTACATTTGATGTATAATTCACTAGCAACAAGAGAAATAGGATTCACCTATAATGAGAATAAATTATTACCTACGAGGAAATAACCTACTTGCTAGACCTATTAACGGGTGGAGTGGGTCGAATCATAAATGGTCCAACTCAAATTGACCCATTAACTCATTTATGTCTCTTTGACAAAAAAAAAAAAACTCATTTATGTCTCGTTTATTGTAATATAAATTTTTCAACCATACCCAACCTGACCTATAACCGACCCATACCCGACCAAACTCATATTATTAAAGCACTTCTATATTTAATCCAATTAAATTTTAAATTATTAAAAAAAATATATTGCTAAAACATTGTGGATAATATTTATATTTTTAAAAAATCAAAAAGATTAAAAAAATAAAAAAAAATTGTGATTTTTATTTTTATTTTTTCCGTTTCCACTTCTTTTTTTTTTCTTTTTTCATTTTTTCAAAGTCCAGTGAGGGCTAGCAAGGGTTTCGTGGCCCTCATTGGTCCCTTGGCATCGCCATCATAGGAGGCAAGAACTGCACGATATTAAAAGGATGATCCACAACACAATATGACATCGGTACCTCAATTTTCTTTTTCTTTTCTTTTTTTGTGTCACTAATATCCCAAATTGTAGCAGTATGACAAAATTTTGAATATTGACGTCAATGTAGATATAGTTAAGAGGTTTTGATGGCAAAGAAAAGTTGGGTTATTGGAACCGATAGACATAGTTTAGAATTTTTGTAGTATCAACTCTACTTGAATTTCTGATATTCATATTAGTCGGAAGCCGTCTATATATGTAAGAAAAAGTACTTGGCCCCCTTCCTAATTTCGCCTCCAACCAAACCACCAATTTTCTATGGACTTTTATGCAGTACTCAATTCACATCGACCTCTGTCCCTATTTGATATTATGCAAGGAACTCCTAGTCCTAACAATTTTCCACTTTTATGGCATGGCAGTTTCCTATGCTGTTTCCTCTGTTAATGAACTTCTGAGTTAGTTCTTGAAATTTTTAGATAAGGGGTAGCTTCCTCTGCAGTTTCCTCTGTTGAACTTCTGAGTTGGTCTTTAGGAACTTGTATATAACAGCTCTCACCCACAAGAAGAAGGGGCACAGCCATCTCTCATAACACACATTCATTTGTTAAGCTTGTGATAAAGCAAATCAGGTTCAGATTCTAGAGAACCAAGATCTATGCTTTCTTCTGCTCGCACCAGTAACCCAAGTCGACAGTAGCTTCTAGATTGATTTTGACACTTGTGATTAGTGATGGATTGCCAATTATGGTTTTAGGATCAAAGCATCTGTTGAACCAATTTCCTTAGCAATGAAGCTGAAATTTACGAGGAGAGGGGGCCTTTTGTGCTTGGAAAAGAGGCAATTACCTTGTTGGCACACATGTACAATGAAATTATGGGAAAAAGTTATTGAGCATAGTTTGAGAATAGAAACCAATGTCTCTGTAAATCAAATTGGATTTATGCCAGGAAGATGTACCATAGAGGCTATCTTCTTAATACGATAGTTGATGGAGAAATATCAAAAAAAGAAAAGGACCTACACATGGTGTTCATTGATCTCAAGAATGCGTATGATATGATTTCAAGAAAAGTTTTGTGGTGGGTTCATGAGAAGGAAAAAGTACCCTTAAAGTATGTAGAGGCAATCAAGGATATTTATGATGATGTTACTACATGTGTGAAGGCCTGTAATGGCGCATCAAGTTATATTCCAATCATAGTAGATTTACACCAAGGTTCGACTTTGAGTCCTTATCTTTTTGCACTAGTTATAGATGAGTTAACAAAGATATCCAAGATGAGGTGCCGTGGTATATGCTATTCGTAGATGATATTGTGCTTATTTATGAGACCAGGACTGGGGTTAGTGCTAAATTAGAATTATATAGAAATGCGTTAGAGTCTAAAAGATTTATGTTAAGTCGAAGTAAAACGGAATACATAAAATGTGAATTCGCCATGACAAGAGGAGGAGATCAAGAATCCGTGGATATGCTTAGACAGAAGGTACCTAAGAAAGATGCTTTCAAATATTTAGGATCAATTTTGTAAAAGAGGGGAGAGATTGATGAGGATGTTAGCCATAGAATCAGAGTAGGTTAAATAAAATGGCGTAGTGCATCCGGGTTTTTGTGTGATCGCAAAATCCTACTTAGGCTAAAAGGAAAATTTATATAACAGCAATAAGACATGCAATGCTATACGAAGCTTAATGTTGGCCAATATAGAAGCAACATGAGCATAACATAGGGGCAGTGGAAAAAAGAATGTTAAGGTGGATGTGTGGTCATACAATGATGGATAAGATAAAAAATGACGATATTCGACGAAAAGTTATAATAGTACTAGTGGCAGAGAAGATGAGAGAACATAGATGAGATGGTTTGGACATATTCTTCGTAGACCCTAGATGCCCCGGTAAGAACAGAAATTTGTTACTGCGAACATGACATAAAGAAAGGAAGAGGTCCGGCCGAAACTTACTAGGGGAAAGTAGTAAAACAACATTTAATGGAGTAAGAAATAGATTGGCGTATGATTTATCTTAGGATGGAGTGGATAAAAGTTATTCGCATTGTAGAGGGGAGATTTCCTATGTTCCAGATTGCCAAATTTAATCCTTATTTATATTTATTTATTTATTTATTATTGATATCCAAGTCTTTGCGTTTATTTTAGTATATTTTATGTTTTTCGCTTCAGATTCATCAACCGCCAATCTCAATTTATTTGGGATAAATGTGATGTTGATGTTAAAGTCTTTTTTGGACTGACTTAGTGCTCCACTTTACATAAAGCCATTCACATAAACTCTTGGAAGCTGCCGTAAGAAGTTTTCCTCCGCAGTTTCTCCGTTGGAACTTATGAGTTTCGTTCTTTAAACTGGTATATAACATCTCTCGCCCACGAGAAGAAGGGTCACAGCCATCTCTCACACTACATATTCTTTCGTTAAGCATCAAATCGGGTTTGGTTTCTGGGGAGAAGGGAAAAGGAAGGAAAATGTGTTCAAATTCGCCACCTTCGATCCCGCCCAAGATCCCGATGATTTCAACCCAGCTTTTCCGCCTACTCCATCATCATCACCCTCAGCAACACTCTGCCAGTGTCAGCCATGCCAATACACTTGCACTTTTACCAGAGACATTGTCAGCCGCCTTGTTGCTGCGGGCGCTTCTCTTGTCTTTACAGGCCCAGCTGTTGAACTTGCTGGTCATGAGATTCGAGAGCGATCTGTAGAGACGCCATCGCCTTGTATCAGTTCCTATGCCTTTCCAAAATTTCACCTAAGACAGGTTAAAGAGTTCACCCTGGAGGAGTTGAAGGTGGCTACCGATGAGTTCAGCAACAAAAACCTTATAGGCAGAGGTGGATTTGGCAAAGTCTACAAGGGTCGGTTAGCCGATGGCTCTCTGGTGGCAATCAAAAGATGCAAAGAAGAACGCACTCAAGGTACTATCGATCAGTTCGAAAGCGAGGTAATGATTGGTAGCATCATACACCCTCATCACAATCTGCTTCCCATGCACGGATTTTGCAGAACCCCAAAATCCGCCGACTTATTGCTCGTCTACCCATTCATGATCAATAAAGATGTGGCGTCGAGGTTGAGAAAGCGACCTGTGACACAACCCCCGCTGGACTGGCCTACGCGCATAAAAATAGCTGCAGGAGCTGCGAGAGGGCTGTCCCATCTGCATGACCTGAACGTGGTGCACCGTGATATCAAAGCTGCAAACATTATGTTGGATGAGGAATTTGAGCCTCGCATTGGAGACTTTGGGTTGGCCTTGTTGGTCGATGGCAGGCTCGGCGGATACTCTGCGGATGGCGTCGAGGAGGTGCCCATACTCCCGAGGAACAAATCCAAAGCAGGATCCGATGGTGAATTTTCTCATGTCACGACAGCAGTACGCGGCACAATAGGACATATTGCGCCAGAGTATCTCAGCACCGGGAAATGCACGGTGAAGAACGATGTCTTTGCTTTTGGGGTAATGCTTCTGGAACTCTTGACCGGACAAAGAGTTTTTGATCTTGCAAGGCGTGCAATTGCAAATGACGAAGATATGCTGTTACTCGATTGGGTTAAAGCGCTTCTGGCAAAGCGTAGGTGGGAAATTCTAGTCGATCCCGATCTGCAGGGTGCATATGACGAGGAGGAGGTGGAGAAAGTGATCCGGCTGGCTCTTTTGTGCACCCAATCATACCCAAGAGAACGACCATCCATGGCACAGGTAGTCCGAATACTGGAAGGCCATCATAGCATTAGCATCGAGGAGAGATGGGAGAGATGGGAGGAGCGTGAGCGGAGGTTTCGGGAGGAGCGTGAGCGGAGCATATTGAGGTCTCCGGAGTGGACTGTGGTGGACTCCACTTCCTTTATGAGAGGTGAAGAATTATCTGGACCCAGATAATCTAACGGTTCAGGTAACAACCCGGCCCATTTCAAGTAAAGCAAGCTCTCAAAATTAAGTGCTCTGAGTGAGTGGTCAGGGTGGAGGTTAACTCATGTATCTCAACAAGATATCCCAACCGATGCGGGATTTAAGATATCGTAGTCTACGTGTAGCTGATCTAAAAATCACCAGTAATAAGAGAAATGTCATTAGTTATAATGAGGAGAAATTATTGCTGCCAAAGTTACGAGACTCCACAAATTCTGTTGTTGTTCAATACGTTGATTCTGATTTCATGAAAATCTCACCATAGTGAGGATGTTGTATAATGCTATTATCTTCCCTGGTCAACGACGTCGCACCCTAAATCCACCTAAGTCCCCACACGCACGCGCGCGCGCACGAAGGAGGTGGCACAGCCGTCCGTTAAGGTATGAACCAAGTCTCGGAGTGACCATACCTGACAAAAGACCAGCAAAAGCTGATCACACGGTCTCAGATTACAATATCTACACAATAGTATGTCCTAACTAGATATCACCATTAAAAAGATGGAAATAAATAAATAAATAAATAACCTATACCAAAAACATGTATATCTTAGCCAATAACTAATACCAAAAGAACACCGCCGGAAAAAAATCCCCATGATGAAGCACTCCTCGTAAGCGTCACCCAGTACGAAACATGAAATGTTGATGGAAATGAACGGAGGAACCGCAGCTCGATAAGTGATAGTCATCTCCTCCTGGGATCAAGCACCGGTTATGCACATTTCATGAACATCACTTTCGCTAACAAAGTTTATAGAGCAAAAACACTACATTTGTAAAGTTTTAAAGAAGGAGAAGGGAAAAAAAAGAAAGATTGATAAGGAAAACAAGGAATTAAAATAAGAAAAAATAAAAAGCTTTAAAAAATATCAAAAATTGCCACGTTGGCATCGGCCAGCTAAAGTTCGCCGGATAGACTAAACTGACACAAGCGTAAAAGGTTTAGGGCTCAATTAACAAATAAAAAAATTTACGATTGAATTAGCACAATTGCAATAAGTTTATGAATTTTTTGGTTAATTTTTCCTTATGTTTTCAAGACGTGATATCTTGAGATTCATAAAAAAAAAGAAATAAATAAATAAGCAAAGAGGTTAACGCATAGACCAAGAAGGGGGTGAATTGGTCTATTGAAAAATTCTCACGGGAAGCCTTTAGCAAATTATTTTCGAAGATTATAAGGTTGAGCTTATTCCACCAAATAATTCTCAACGTGGGATTCAATCTACTTGCAGGTTTCATCAAAATCCTTTCCTACATAAAAGGGCTTCTTAGCCGTTGATATTATGCAGGGGACTCCTAACAATTTTCCACTGACCTTTATGGCATGGCAGTTTCCTCTGTTAAACTTCCGAGTTGGTTCTTAAAAACTTCTGTAGTTTCCTCTGTTAAACTTCTGAGTCGGTTCTTGAGCCTTTTATATAAGGGGTAGCTTCCTCAGCAGTTTCCTCTGTTAAACTTCTGAGTTGGTCCTTAGAACTTGCATATAACAGCTCTCAACCACAAGAAGAAGGGGCACAGCCATCTCTCGCAACACACATTCATTTGTTAAACTCGTGATAAAGCAAATCGGGTTCAGTTTCTAGAGAGACAGGAAAAAAAAAAAGGAAAAGGAAAATGGTGCTCAAATTTGCCACCTTCGATCCCGCCCAAGATCCCGATGACTTCAACCGGCTTTTCCACCTACTCCATCAATCGTAACCCTCCACTACACTCTGTCAGCCATGCGAATACACATACACTTTCACCAAAAACATCGTCAGACGACTTGTTGCTGCCGGTGCTTCTCTCGTCTTAACAGCCCCAGCTGTTGAAGTCGATGGTCGTGAGATTCAAGACCGATCTGTAGAGAAGCCATTTGATAGCATCAATTTCGATGTCCATCCTGAATTTCAACAGACAGCTTAAAGAGTTTACTGTGAAGGAGTTGAAGGTGGCTACCCAAAATTTCAGCAAGAAGAAACTTATAGGCAGAGATGGATTTGGCGATGTCTATGAGGGTCAGTTAGCTGATGGCTCTCTAGTGGCAATCAAAAGAATGAACCATGCCAGCAACCAAGGCATCTTAGAGTTCGAAGGAGAAGTCTCGGGTTGGCCAAGTTCATCGATAGCAGGCACGGTGGACACTCTGTTGATTGCATCACGGAGGCAACCGCACTTCCAGGGAGCAAATGCGAAGCAAGATCCGACTGTGAATATCTCGAGGTAACGACATCGGTATGTGGCACACTAGGACATGTAGTGCCAGAGTATTTGCGCTGGGGGAAATGCTCGGTGAAGAACGACATCTTTGGCTTTGGGGCAACGCTTCTGGAAATCGTGACCGGACAAAGAGTTTATGATCTTCAAAGGCTTGCGGATGGCGAAGGTGCAACGTTACTCAGTTCAGTACTCGGGCTTCTGGTGGAGCGTAGATGGGAAATTCTAGCCGATCCCGAGCTGCAGGGCGGGTTTGGAGAGGAGATAGGGAAAGTGATCAAGCTGGCTCTTTTGTGCACGCAAACAGTCCCAAGAGAACGACCAAGCATGGCACAAGTAGTCCGAATTCTCCAAGGCCATAGCATCGAGGAGAGATGGGAGAACTATTATCTGGACTATCAGCGTTGCTCGAGGAACTTCGCAAGTCTTCAAGTGAATGGGGACGTCTTCTCTTCACTAATCATTCCTGAAGAATTATCCGGACCCAGATAATCTATTTTCCTGACCTCAGAACCGGGCCCCTTCTCCCCAACGCAATCTCCCAAAAGAAGTACTCCGAGGAATGGGGGAGTACGTCGGGATTTCTTTCCACCAACGGGGGAACCCGAAATCTCGTAATTGATGTGTAACTAAGCTAGATACCACTAGCAACAAGAGATATGTGATCGATCATAACGTGGAGAAATCCGTTGCCGACGAGAATATAACCTACCTACCTTAATTGCGAGACTCCACAAATTCTACTGTTTTTAGGTATATCTATATTGACTCCGTAGAAACCTTGGCATTGTGAGCGCGATGTACAATACCGTTATCTTCCACGGGCAACGATATGATATCACGCTCCAAATCCACGAAAGGAAAAGGGGGTGATATGTCAAGACAACCATACATTACATGAGGCCAAGAAAAGGGGGTCACAGATGCCCCAAACCAGCTATCTCCCAAAAAAAAAAAAAGATTAGGATAGTGACACAAATAGTTCCTGAGTTTTGACTCAACGTGCAATGTGGTCTCTCAACTTTTAATCTGATCGATATGGTTTATGAACTTTTAAATTGTGTTCAGCTTAATCTATGAACTATTGGTAGATGTTCAATGTAATTCTTCCATTTATTCAAGTTCAGGACAACATTGGATAATTTCTTATAGTTCATAAACTAAGTGAAACATGTTTCAAAAGTCCGGAGACCACATTATACATTGAGCTAAAGTTCATGGATCATATTAAGTAAATTAAAAGTTCAGAGACTACATTGCACGTTAGGTTAAGTTTAGAGACCATTTTTATTATTTTCTCAAAGAGATTATATCATAAAAATGTATGTCTTGGCCGCTAACTAATGCCAAAAGAATACGGCCGAAAATCGGCGATCGAAGCACTCCTCCTAAGAGTCACGGGGTAAGGTACCTGAAAAGTTAAAGGAAAGGAGTGAGCAAACCATAGCTTAATGATTGATGCTTATCCCATCGAGGGATCGGACACCAATTATACATTTTGTAAACATCACTTTCATTAGAAGAAAACGTCAACAAAGCTTATAGAGCCAAAAAATGTATTTGTAGCAATAAATGCAAATATGTGGCCCCAAGATAGCATTTTAACTTTAAACACAAAACTATGTCAATGGTTGAGTTCGTTGACTAATTTCTCACCCATTGTCATCCAATGCGGCCCTCATGGCAGGCCCGACAACAAAGTTTTCCCCCTAGTATAGTTCTTTACCTATTATTAGCCAGCGGCTCGGCCTACGTAGTGATAACGTTCCTAGTCAGCAATCTTATCTCTTGTATCTAATTTAAGAATGTTGCCCCCGTAATCTCTCTACTTACCTTAATCATCCTCAATCATCCCTAATTTAGGACTCTCCTCAATCATCCCTAATTTAGGACTCTTTTATATCTATTTATACAATACTTTTGTACAATACAAAGATATAGAATGCAATACAATAAACAATCATTCAATTCCTTCATGGTATCAAAGCGATATTTGGCATAATCCGCCTTACGATCCTGAAGTTTCTTTCCTCATCATCTTCCTTCTTCCCCAAAGAAAATGTCGACAAGCTCTAATCAATCATCTCAGTCGTCTCCGTCTATCATATCTTCCTCACTCGTCATCTCAAATATATCCAACTCGATACCCATCAAACTGGATAGTTCAAACTATCTTCTCTGGCGCTCTCTTTTCGAACCAGTTCTTAAAGGCCACAATCTCATGCCTTATATTGAGGGAACCTCCCCAGCGCCTATTTCAACTGATGAAAATTACTGGACATGGATCGAAAAAGATCGTATGCTACTCTCCTGGATCAACGCTACTCTCTCTGAATCTGCACTTCCATATGTCATTGGCACTACCTCTGCAAAAGCCGCATGGGATGTCCTTACCCGTCGCTATGCATCTCTAACTCCTGCTCATGTAATGTCTCTGAAATGACAATTACATCATCTCAAGAAAGGCAACCTCACTATGCAAGAATACCTCCAACAATTCAAAACTTTAGCTGATAAACTCGCAATTTGCGGATCCCCAGTAAGTGATGATGATCTTTTAATATGCATTCTCGATGGATTGCCTGTTGTGTATCGCTCTTTTGCATCCTCTATTCATGTTCGTGCTCATCAAACTTCCATCACTATTGAAGATCTACACAATCTTCTACTCTCTGAAGAGCTGAGCATCATTGATGATTCAATACCCAAAACCACTATTGCCTTCGTTGCAAATCGACAACATCGAACCCTCTCCCCTGGGCAGCACTCATTCACATCTCGTCCATATAGGGGTGGCACTAGTTATAGGGGACGCAGCAGAGGTCGTTCTATTCAAGCCGGTCTTCTCCCTACTCCATCATTTCGACCTCAAGGTCGTCAACTGAATACTGATTGCCTGATCTGTTAGATCTGCAACAAGCACAGCCATATTGCCATTGACTGCTATCATCGCATGAACTATGCATACCAAGGTCGTAATCCTCCTGAAAAACTTGCTGCCATGGCTATTGCACCACCTATTGACGATGGCACTTGGTATATTGATACTGGGGCTAGCCATCATATTACAGCCAATCTGAGTAATCTCTCCATCTCCGCATCCTAAAATGGTTATGATGAGGTTCAGGTTGGAAATGGCCAAGGTTTGTCTATTACTAATATTGGTTCCACCTCTCTCTCACATCCTGTTTCTTCCATGCAATTAACTAATATACTCCGTTGTCCTCTAGCATCTACCAATTTAATTTCAGTTAGTCGATTGGCGAAAGACAATAACTGCTATTTTCTATTTGATGATTCTCATTTTTTTGTGAAGGACAAGCTAACGGGGCAAATTCTACAACACAGTTGGACTGAGAATGGACTTTATCCTATGCGGTTCCCCAAATCTTGCCTCAAACCTCAAGCTTCATTTTCTTCACGCATTACCTCATCCACCTGGCATCATCGTCTTGGCCACCCTTCTGCAGGTATTCAAAATCTTATTTTTAAACAACTTCCAATATCAAATAAGCGTGACAACTCTCTTTGTTCTGCATGTCAGTTAGGCAAAAGTTGCAAGTTACCCTTTTCTTTGTCTCACAAATGTACTCATTTTCCTCTTGAACTGATTCATTGTGATGTATGAGGACCAGCTCCGGTATCTTCTATTTCAAAATTTTCTTACTATGTATTGTTTATTGATGATTTCTCTCGTTACAGCTGGATATTCCCTATGCGCGATAAATCTGATTTTTATGAAATTTTTCTAGCTTTCAAGCCGCAAGTTGAAAATCAATTTAACCATCGAATCAAATTTTTTCCACTCTGACGCTGGTGGTGAATTCACTAGTGATGCACTTCAATCTTATCTTCATACTCATGGCATTTGTCATCAATTTTCTTGCCCACATACATCTGAACAAAATGGTGTCGTTGAACGAAAACATCGTTACGTGGTTGAAACTGGTCTTGCTCTTCTAGCTCATGCTGGCATGCCGTCTCGTTTTTGGTTTGAAGCCTTCACTACGGCTATATATCTCATCAACCGCATGCATATTGTTTCTCAAATTTCCCCATATCAACATTTGTTTCAACAAGTTCCCAATTATTCTCATCTAAGAGCCTTTGGATGTATTTGTTATCCCTGGCTCCGTCCCTATCGCTCTAACAAACTGGAGTTCCACTCTTCTTCATGTTGTTTCCTAGGCTATAGCACCTCTCATAAAGGGTATCGTTGCTATGACATGCGAAATCACCGAGTTTACATATCTCGTCACATAAAATTTGACGAATCTGTTTATCCATTTATCACAAGATCTACCTCTTCACCAGCTCCTACCACTTTCCCCTCTCTTGGTCCCATATCCATCTGGCTACCATCAACCACCGCCCCTACAGACACCGCACGGGTTGAGCCCATCATCAGCTCCGCCGTCTCTGCTTCACTAGTTAACTCCTCATCTCTCCCTTTACCTTCCCCCATACCACCTACCACTACAACACGCCCTCCCTCGTCACCTCCCACCCGTACTCATCCCATGATGACACGTTCTCAACATGGTATCTTAAAGCAAAAACCTTTACTGCTCGTCACCCCATTGCTCTTACTTCTTCTCTTCCCTCGGAACTACGTAGTGATAACGTTCCTAGTCATCAATCTTATCTCTTGTATCTAATTTAAGAATGTTGCTCCCGTAATCTCTCTACTTACCTTAATCATCCTCAATCATCCCTAATTTAGGACTCTCCTCAATCATCCCTAATTTAGGACTCTTGTAATATCTATTTATACAATACTTTTGTACAATACAAAGATATAGAAGGCAATACAATAAACAGCCATTCAATTCCTTCACTTAGGACATCCTAAAAAGCAATATATGTACTTGATAGTTACTACTCGAGTCAAGGTTCCACGTAGTAGAAAGGGCATGTAATCCAACAATACCACTTGCAATCAACCGTATGAATATCAAACTTACTTTATAATTAGAGTTCACAAGCCATATCATATAACACTTCCCCCTCGCATTTCACATTTATGATTCATTTCAGAAAGCAATCCTCAAACTAAGCTCACAGTGTTGTACTTATGAAAAGCACCGCATCACAATGGAAATCCTAGTTGTCAAACAAATGCTCCGAGGACAATCATTTTCTTTTCAAATACCATGTCATGCTACGCTTATCTTATACCATAACATATACCAAGTTTTCAAGACATAATATTACGAAATTCCTACCCTTCGTGCATGACCCCGAAGCAGGTGGATTGACTATGAACCTAACTTTTCTTTATGTTTATGTAGTGACAGAGGCAACACCTATACACCTCTATATGAGATACCCGCGAGAGTGGCTCATTCCTATTGAATGGATTTGTTGATAGATATGATGAAGATCTGTTCGATGGTAGAGAAGAGATGTCCCTAGAAGGATCCCTTTCACCAAAGCTCCAAGAGGGTGCTCTTACATGCCAACAAACTCCAACTAAGACTCTACTAAGAGACGTTATTTTTTGTTCCAACATCCACTCACGGTATGATATTTGTTTGGAAGAAAAGTGATGTTTAGAGTATATTTGTTGCATATAGCTGTATCGGGCAATACGACCCTTTGGAATATTTTAATTGACATAGCAAGGCATCTCTTGAAATTGTTTGTGGGTTATGATTCGCGTGAAATGGTTTATGAAATGATGTACGGGATGTAGTTGGACTCATAGGTCGCTCAATTTCTTCACGTTGAATTAAGTATTTTTGGTAGTTAAGGTGGATCCACATACGTGATGATTTGCATAAGGCCTGAAGTCGACACCGTTTTTCAGCTAAAAGATCATTACTGCTTGGCCAGAAAAATAAATGACAAACAATGACACGAATATCTTTAAATATGCTTTCCAGTTTTGATCAAATCTGGAGATCAGCTACAGTTTTGGGCCCGGTTGTCCTTGAGGCCGTCTGGGTCAAAACAGAACAAACAGTCGCTCCAGTTAAATTTGTGTCGGGCTTGATCCGACCAAACAAAGTGGATAGGCCTGAGTTTTGAACCGAAGGATCATCAGCCATGTTCCTAACTGAAGTTTTCAATAAGATCCTTCAATTACCAAATCATTCGAACAAGAGCAGCAAATTGCAGTGGTTCATAGACATGCCTAAGCTCAACCTAACTTGTTCGTGCACTTCGTATCCCGCCCTAAGTTCCGGGAACAAGCTGTTCAACAAGATGGCATTTGTCTCCCGCGCGAGAGAAGGTGTCGCTCAATATTGCTTTGTACACCCGCCTCTCATCAATTGGAGCTTTGATTAAGAATACACAAGATATGGTCATCAAGTAATGAAATTGCATACGCCATCTTGCGGTTCATTTCGCGGGATATGGTTATCAAGGGTTAGATCGGAAAAATGGATTCATCTCACGCTCTCCGTGTCCAATGGTCTCAATGGACAGGTTCAATTCATGGACTGACGACTTGCGGTTCGCCACGCTCAGGCATTGACTTTTAGGTAAAGGTCGTGCATCATAACTTGAAGAAGGCTCAACGCCTTGTGAGCGGCTCATGTAAATGCTCGGGTGTTGCAATTGACCCGCTTGTGTGGTTGTCCGAGTCACCATCACGATCAGAAACAAAGTCGGACCCCACCACCAAAATAGGTTTTCTCTCCGAGGCACCCCACAAGAAGTTTCCAGGAAAGTTCGAAAAGCTTAAGATAATTCCACGGCTGAAATTATAAAAAAGAGAGAACCACATCGCACGAGATCTCGCACTCGTACCTGGTCGTAAGGCAACAAAACGAGACATTGGAAAAAACCCGCCGCACGTCCCCGGTTTTCCTCCATAGCCGTCTAACTGTTCATCTCGTCCCGACAACTTTGTTTTGTTCAATCATCTACTCATTACTTATTATTCCAAAGGTAAGGTAAGAAGTCATGGGCGTCGGTCACAAGACGCCGTTTCCGGATCCCTAAGCGAATGGAAAACGACTGTTGTTTTGTCGTGTTGGGCGACCGTGTCGTATGCGCGTCTCGGCGCTCCAATCGGTCTCCTACTAATTATTCATACCCAAGTCGGAAAGCCGTCGCTATTAGTTAAGAAAAAGGGCTCGCTCGCTCGCTCGATTCCCGCCAAAACCCGCCCATTTTCGACGACTTATGCAGGTCATGGCGTGCGAAACCCGAAGCCATTTGCACACTGAGCGTGCTTGAGAGATGTGCTTCGAGCTTGAAAAACCGTTTGCCATGATGGCATGGCTACTAAGGGCGCACATGACAATCATTCTGTTCCAGAAATAATTTTTAGAATATAAATAAATTTTTCTATTTCTGTCAGAAATAAAAATTTTTTGTTTCTAGTTTTGGGCCAAAATCTGTTTCTGGAACAGATTTTTGTTTCAGAAATAGAAAAACAGATTTGTGTTGCCAAACGAGTTTCTGTTCCAAATCTCTTTCTGAAATAGGTTTGGAACAGAAACAGAGAAATAGAAACGTTATCATGCGCGCCCTAATTTATTTGAGAATCAAAAGCAAAACCCGCGACCTATCTCAATCTTATTTACCTCCAAATCTGAATATTTCATTAAATAACTGTCTATGCAATCCTTCGACATGGGTCGTAATCTGTAAAGTACAAAAGATTAAGGGAGTGGGCCTCTTTTCTTTTTTCTTGAAAAAATGACGCCGATGATCTTTAAATTTTTAATTTGTTAAGTGTGGTTAGGAATGAGCAAAAAAACCACGATCCAACCAAATCGGACCGGACCGTATCCAACCGGCTGATTTTGGATCGCAAACGGCAGGTATGATTCGGTTTTCGGTTTCAATTTTTCAAAGCCGGCAGTACCAGTTCGGTTCCCGATTTCTGATGCGAACGATCTAACCGGCCCAACCGAACCGATTTTTATAGAATATGAATGGGAAAAAAAATTAATGAAACCATCTCTTAAAGGCTCAATCCATCCGTCCAAAAAAAAATAACCCACACCCACAAAATGAAAAAAGACCCTATCCTAATCTCAGCTTTCTTCGCACTCAATTGCTCTTGTCGTACGGTCCAGCTGCACATTTCTTTCTTTTTCTAGTGCAGTGAGCAAATTGTCACTTAGCTGGTGCCCTTGGGCTGCAAAGAATTCTAATTTACAAGGTAAAAAAAGAGAGGAAAGTTCTGAGTCTACTGTTATATAGCTTTATTGCGTCATATTTGTGATATTAGTATTCAACTTCATCTTTTCAACGAATGAGCGGGTGACATTAGGACTGTAATCGGGATCCAACCAGGAATCAGACTGAACCAGTGGTTCAGCTCTCAGATGAATTTATGGAATAAGCGGATGGTTCACGGTTTGCATTTTGTGGAATCGGTCCCTAACGAGCGATTCTCGATTATAGGGTGGAACCATCCATATTGTGAACCGATCACCCCTAAATGTGGTTCTTGAATTTTATCCCAATTTGCAATGTTATTTATGAACTTTTAATTTGTTCGATGTGGTCACTGAAATTTTGGTTCACGTTTAATTTAATCCTTGGATTATATGAAAAATATCCAAATTGTCGCTAAACTTGAATTGATGTAATGACAATATTGAGCATTTTCATATAGCATAGGGACTAAATGGCATATGTACCAAAATTTCAAAAATCATATTGAACAAATTAAAAGTCTAGGGTCCACATTGAATATTGAGTTAAAGTTGGAGGATTACACTGAGCAAATTAAAAATTCAGAAACTAAATTGCATGTTACGATAAAATTTAAAGATCATTTGTGTCTTTTTTTTTTTCTATTGTACTCCGTGGTTAATTGGGTGCAAAGTTGACACGGTCCTCCGTAAAGACGTAAAATATTCTGCGCAAATAAACGATCGAATGTCGAAAAAGTAATCAGAAAAATCGAGAAGCAAGAGATAATGATGAACATTTGTGTGTTCAAAAGCACATGCTTATCTGAAAGCTGGCTAAGCATATGCATAGCCATTCGGCTCTTGATTACGACCTCTCTTGTTGGGAGATGGATCAAGATTTCATACGTGTGCCTATTTATACTTGCGGCGAATTCTCATGCTTTGAATTCAAATATATTACCCAAAATGAAAGTACATATATTAGTAGCAGAACCTTCTTCAAAAGGTCCAAAAGATAAGCTAAATAATATATATATATATATATAAATATATTAATTTTCTTCTCCAGCAACAAGCCCGATGTGATAGCATTTTCCTCTATGACGATCAAGTTTGATAAGCTCATGGGTCGAATTGAGCTCGTTTCAGTGGGGGAAAAAGTTAGGTCTGCTTTTTAATTCTCGAGTATTCAAGGAAAGCAATTTCCCTTTCGTCCTCTATTCAGCTGGGCACATAACAAAAGGTTTGCTTTTTCTCTCATTTTCGTAGCGGCGCGCGGTGGGGAGTTAGCTTTATGCGCATGAGGTTTTGCTTTTTGTCTATGGACCGAGAGAAGGACGGAAAGCTGTGTACCTTTACAGCCTTCCGCGGCTGTCTGTCATACATAGGCATGGAAACAAGACACGTCCCAATCGCGACGGAAGATGAGACCTGAACATGTTCTCTCTCCCGAGAAAATGTTGGGTGAGTTGGATGTGGGATCGAGGCAAAATAACACTCCACTCATTGATTGCCACGTGTCCAAATTGGGGTCACCTTTCAGATTTTTTTCCCTCCCCCTCCGTCGCCCTGCCTCTCCCCTCCGTTGCTTCTTCCTTCTGGACAACACCATGAATCAGGAACTGCTTGCACTCCATTAAAGCTCCAAACAAAGATGTGCAGAACACGATGACCGAATTTGCGGGAAAAAATCAGGAGCAAAACCCCTCGAGCTTTATTGAATGAAATAAACGGAGAAATCAAATCCTGCTTCGAGTTGCAAATCCTCCCTAAACTCACGGCCAACCTCGAAAAAGACAAAACACCTCGACCTATAGAAACCCTAAGCCCGAACCTTCCTCTCTCTCTCTCTCTCTCTCTCACTCTCATTACCAAGAACATGAAGCGCGACGACGCCATCGCCAGGCTCGGCGACCTTGACCAAAGTGCATATCGGCAGCTCCATGCTCTGCGAGCCTGACACTGACCACCGTCCGGTCGCCTGGACTTCGTCGAAGCTCTACGGCAGCGACTATGGCGAAAGCATTTTAACCTTGTGCACGCCAGCTTCAAAACCCACGGCGTCGCAGTGGGCTCGTTGAGGCTGAAGAAGAGGTCGACTGTAAACTTTTGACGCCATGAAAGAGAGAGAGAGGAGGAGATTTGACCCAGAGAGAGAAGGGGGGGAAGGGAGAAAGTAACGGACCAGGGCGTAGGCAACGGAAGTGAGAAAAAGTCGAAATGACGGTTCCCAACTTTTTTTTTTTTTTTCCCCGGTCAAGATGTTCCCACTTGACAATCTTGAACATGTAATGGCCAATGATGGAGTGATATTTTGCCACCGTTGCGTATCGAACTCTCCCAATAGTTTCTCTTTGTCGTTTTGGCCGTAGAGACGCACGACTGTATCACCGCATAACGTAACATATCTGTTTCCGAAATAGCTTTGGAAACGAAACATGATCGCAAAAACAAAATATTCTTGAAACAAAAGAAAAGACGTAAATGCATTTACGCGGCAAGTGTGAGGCCGATCCCCATCGCCTCGACTAGCGATGTGAGATTCGACTGGCACGAGAGCCCGCCCAGGCAAGCTCGACCTAGATCTGGACGAGGCTCAGTCTAGCAAGATGAGCGAGCACGAGCCAAACCCTGTTTAGATTTGAGCGGCCTTGCGCGAGCTCGCCCGCCGGGTCAAGTGCCAACCAATTGCGAAAAAAAAAAAAGAAGAGAATGTATTTAAGAACCAAAGGTTCTCAATATATTTCTAAAAAACGTTCCAAGTATGTCTAAAAAATATTTCGAGAACCCAAACAAGTTTTTTTGTTTCTTTGTTTCCTCTCTAAAGTGCTTTTAATTATCAAAAGTGTTTCCGAAATATTTTTGAAAACACTTTTTCATCATTCGCGCTTCTGCTTCTAAAACATTTCGAAAACACTTAAAAAAAAAAAGTGTATTTTTATGAAGTGTTATCACACGTAGCTAGAAGACGGAATTCATTTGATTCATGGCGTGTTAATCATCTCTAGTCTGCGTGGAATCACCAAGAGAGCGGGGTTTCAGAAAGAACGACTTTCGGAAGATCGCCACCCCTCCCCGGTAACCTACAGTCGGACTGGGAGCAGATTCAAGAATAGCCGGAAGAGAAAAGCGTCCCGAATCTAGAAGGCCTCCTCAAAATCCGTCGGTTTGAGAATTTTGGACTTAGCACCATGACAATAATCAACCGGGGAAAAAGACAAAAAATGAAAATATAAATAATAGGAATACCTAATTTGGGAAGGCTACAGTCCCCAGCCAATTGAGCCACATATGAGCCCTCCCATTGTTGATAAGCTTCACCTAATCACCAACAAATGCACTTCGAAAAGCCTGGAGGTATCACATATCGACCCTACAAATTCTGGGTCACTGACAGCTTCGAACGGGCGTGAGCTCTGATTCCAGGGATGGAATCGTGTCTAATCCTAAATTCGTTGCCGCAGAATCGAGATTGTTCGTCAGTCAGAACGATTACTGGGATCGAGCAAATGGGCAAATAGGAAAACGCATCAAGGAGATAAAACCCAACACGTAGAGAAAAAGCAGAGTTTCCAAGTTCGATTTAGTCACTCGTATATGTACGGCAGAGAAGGAGGGCGAACAAAAAATGACAGATCCTCCATCACAAAACAATCCCAGCCGTTGATCTCGTCCTTGCGAAGATCTCAGCCCTTGTCACCCGCCCGCAACATCCTCTTTTTTTTTTTTTGTTCCAAACCCGAGACACATTTAAAGGGAGAAAAAAAGCACAACAAAGAAGGCAAAAGCCACAACGACGCTACGGTACGATCATCAGGAGCGGAAACTACTGACGTCAGATCATTATCATTCGCAATCGTATGACATGATTTGAACGTGATCACGATGATCATCATCATCTCTGCAGCTCCATCATCTGAGCGAGTCCTCGAAGCACACGAACCCGTCCCCGTTCTTGTCCACCTCGGCGATCATGCGCCTGCACTCCTCTATCGTGACAACGATCGCTCCCGAGCGCCGTGAACACCTGCAGGAGCTCCTCCGCCGTGATCCTCCCGTCGTGGTCCGCGTCGAAGACTCGAACGTCTCCCTCAGCTCCGCGTCGTCGCAGGCCGGCCGCACGCCGAGCCCACCCGGCTCAGCAGCTCCTCGATGCTCACGGTGGCGTCTCGCCCTCGCCGTGGCACCCCACCTCGCTCAGCATCACCGACACCTCGGCGTCCGCGGCTGCCGAGCCGGCTGAGGAGGCCTCGAGCTCCTTCCGCGAGATGTCCCTTCGCCGTCCCGGTCGTATGAGCCCGAACGCGCGGGCGAGCTCGAGGTTGCCGGCCCAGTCGCCTCTGCCGCCGGCGAGGAA
>JAGVVM010014505.1:0-13209 GCA_019149425.1 Psidium friedrichsthalianum
CCTCCTTCTTTTTGCCAATGGATTTCCCAATCCAATTCGCTGCAACATTCATAATGAACGCTTTTAGGTGATCCCATTGGATTCTGGAAGCTTGCAGCAGTCCTGATAAACCCCCTTTTTTTTTTCTTAACATGGGAAACGGTGTTGGAGCGTCTAAAGCAATGCCAAAAAAAAAAAAAGTTGCCCTTAGGTTGAAAAAGTCTTAAGTTGCTTAAGCAGGTAGACTACGAAACATAACAAGGTAAAAATGAAACTCTGCGTGATCACTCATACGGATAGGCTTTGGCTCTCGAATGAAGACATGCCACAAGAAAAAAATCTTAGCCATGTGGTCTCATTTTTTAAGTTTGAGGTGCGAATTTCTGGGAGGCCCGCATACTGAAGTTTTATTCACAATCTCACAGGGTCGTTTATTGTCTGTTCTCCCCATTGTTCTGTCGTCAATTGATCTCTTTTTTACCATCGATGATTGAGCAAGTGCAGTTAGGTTTCTGCCAGTGTTCGGATGCAGTCTTCTTTTATCCGAAAGAACAATCTATATCGACTTACAATTAACGCCAATTGTATTTTGGTTGCCTAGCGTGCTTATATACGATTTCGGCGTGCGTAACCTCCAACATAAGAGGTGAGTGCTCCTCTTGATTAGAGCGCTTAACGAGGGGTAAGAGGAGGAGGACAAGCTACCATACATGCATACTGCGTCGGATGAAAAAAGGGTTTTTGCATGAAGTGATGTAGTCCCCAGTAATTCATTTAGAGGGTTTTTGCACTGAAGTGATGTAGCCCCAGTAATTCATTTAGAGTGTTTAGACAAAACAAATGAAAATGACGAAATCCAGTTTCAATTCTTGACTAAAACTATGAAACAGGAACAAAAAAGCGTCTTCACTCCACCAGTTGTAAAGTGAAAACAATCCCCGATTATTTGATGGAAAACGGTCTTTACAATGGACCAAACACAAATACATGGGAATAACAATGACAATGCTATAACAGGCCTAGCCATTATCGCTATCCGCCATGATAGTTGATGCTGCTATTTTTAGTCAGCGCCATTCACTTCATCTACATGCAAAATACCTATATCTATGTTAGAAATTAGTGATTGTCAATGCATCAACCATGCTTTTTTGATGTTGCTGAATCTTCTTCTGCAGAGGATTTCATTGCCTTGGTTTTCATTTTCCATTCTCGGTACGACTCAAAAAAACAAAAAATAACATGGAAAAATAAAAGGGGTGTGGCCCAGAGCCTTTTTCAAGAGAGATACTAAGCTTTTTGCTTGGAACTTTCATAAATCTTCAACGAATTTCTTCTAGTTTAAACGTGATGAAGATGGAGAACAGATGAAAATGTTGCTCACGGCAACTTCTTGCATTTGAAGTGAACTTTGCCATTTTTGAACTTCAAAAAAGACTAAAATGCCGTCTCTTGAATCTATTTGTTAGGTTGTGAAGAAATGAGGTGAGACTTGAGCTCAATAGGAGTTGAGCTTTCCTTTGGAGCGCCCATTTCTTGTGCTGGCAAGACATTTAAGAGCAATTCCAAGTATGGATTGCTGTCCATACCTAGATGGAGGCCTAATCCATAGACTCAATTGGACTAGTAAGATCATTAACCTTCAAATATCACTCTCCCTCTTGCGTATCCGCATGATCCATGTATTTCCAACGATGTTGTTGGCCGTTCTAGTTTTGATCTCAAACCTGCAAAAGAACATGAGGATACTGATGAATTTCCCATGCAACCGATAACACACGTAGCCTTTCTTGAAGGATTATGAGCGAGCTGTCTTGCATCATTGTACCGTTAATAACGGACAATTTGTAAGTTTGTCTTGATTAGTGTCTACTTCAACGGACCCAAGTATCTCGGCGCTCAAATTTCTATCTTTTCATTTTCCTTCTCTTTGTCCCTGTTTTGCTGTGAAATTAGAGCTTGTCTTGGAGTCCGAGAATTTGGCAAAATTTTGACACTCCTATAGCAACACTCCTCATGAATGTCAGTACGGAAATCCAGTAGTATGTTAAACTGGCATAAGCATTAAAAACATTCAATCGTGGCCTTCCTTGCTCACCATTTACTGCTGGTGCTGGCAAGGGGTCATGTCACGTTTTGTTCGCTCTCTCTACCCTATCGCTTTAATGTCGGCCATCGTCCCCTCTTTCATGTGGATCTCTCTTCCCTCTCTCATTTAAGGGTGGCCGAGCTCACCTGAACGTCAAGTTTATGCTTTGGTCGAGTTCCTCTCGTCAATTGCAATTAAGTTCTTGAACAATGATGAGATCAGAAGGTCTTCTCAAGATATGGGTTTTGCCCTCCTCCATCTAACCTGTCCAGGTGTAAGTGAGATCTCAAAGGCCATGGCCAAATCAGGTCATCAATGGGGGTGCCGAGGCCTCACATAAGTCTGGCGGCGAGAGAAGAGAAAGATGAGGGGAGAGTGTGTTTTGGCTTTAGCTAATAGAGAAAGCAAGATGATTGTGGATGACATGATAGAGATAGTGGAGAGACACGGAGGAAGCAACAGTGATGACAGGTGGCCAAAATGACCAGAGACGGAAGATGGCTAATGGTGAAGAAAGAAGAGGGTTGATTGAATGGGTTGTTGACACTGAAATTTTATCGATAACTCAAGCACTGGTTCTTATAAATAAATAGGCAAAATTGATGACAAATCAATAAAAATTAACCATTGTACAATTTGCCTCAATCCGATTGGTTATATTGTGAAGACTTAGTCCAACCCATCCATTCATCTGGCTAGTTAGTTGAAGGCCATTAATTTGATCTAATTTGACCAAATTCAATTTGCTCTAGACCAAGCCTACTACACAAGGATATACATTTTAATTCACTTATCTAAGCCCAAAACCTGGTGATTAGTTCAACCCATGAGCCTTTCTCTCCCTCTCTTTCAGAAGATTGAAAACAAGTGACAGGAGTAGAACGTATGCAAGGAGAAAAACCTCTTGAGGAGCACATGCGTAGTTGACGACGCCAAGCGATTCTCTCTTGTCTGATTGACTTCAAAGGTTCCATATATAAAACCGTTTTCAATAATTTGCAAGGCACATGAATAGAACCATCTTTTTTTTTCCCACATAGAGCTCTATTCATAGAGAATATATACGCTTGCAAATACAACTGAGACTTAAAACTATGGCAATCTCTCTGCTGCTATTAGAAGGTTCGCTGGTGTTCATGGTGATTCAAGTTATCTCTACCGCTCATTTGTGCTTACGACGCTGATCTGCAAGACAAAGCTTCTCTTGCGTGGCAATCTTTTGACGAGATAAAGCTCCAATTGGCCATAACCATATATGAGTGATTTGATGAGGCATGTGAGTATGTAATCTCTAGGTCTTCAATTTTTCTTTCTTTATTTCCATCGTTTATGTTTGTCTCTTTATTGAAATCATAAACTCAAGTGTGGTCTCCATTGGGTATACATTTTTTTCTTACTCAATTAGATTATGTAATTTGACTTGATAAGAGCTTTCTTACTTGATCGATCCATGACAAAGTATGTTTAGATGTTTGTATGCATGTGTTTTTATGATGACATGAACTCAACCATATAGAGTAATTTGCTCACATGGAATTTCTTCCATCTGCTTGTTGCTTCGCCTGCTGACTGAGACTGTTTTTGTTCATTGGATGTTAATTGGCTTTTAATCATGATATAATCTTCTTATCGCGTGAACATGTGTGGGAGGCGTAGTAAATGTTCCCATGAATTGGCGATAAATCGTTTGACCATGGAATGGAGTTGTCGCGAACTTTCCTACTAGACAAGTGGAAGATGGGCGGTGTGTGGCGAGAGTAATCCAAGTTGAGGGATGAGCTGATCATAAGAGGCTTAAACCTATTGAGGGTTCACCTTTTTTGAAATTGTCGGTGGATACCCAAAAAACATGGGTCAGAGAGAGAAATTCTTGTGCCATGTGGCAACTTTCCTCCACGCATTGTCAAAATGCCGATTTGATCGGACCCTCAGCATACCGACAATTTCAAAGCGGATGAACCTCATAGGTTTGAAGCCTTTTCGCGTCAATTCATCCTCAACTTGGATTCACTCTCACCAATATACTACCAGCTTTCACTTGTCTAATAGGGAAGGCCCACAAAAAACTCCTTTCCATGGCCACCCATATTTATTGCCAATTCATGACAATATTCTCCTATGCCTCCCATACATATTCATGCGATAAGAAGATAATATCAAGTTAAGGCCAAATAACATCCATTGAACTAAATAGTCTCAATTAGCATGCAAAACAACAAGCGGATTGTGAAAAAATTCATGGAGCAAATCACTCTATATGATCAGTTCATGTCATGGTGAAACACATGCATACAAACATCTAAACATATCTTTGTCGTGGATCAAGCAAGTAAAGAAAGGCTCTCAATCAAAGTCAAAACCACATTGATCTAAATTGAGTAAGAAAGTAAATGTATATCAATGGAGACCGCACTTGAGTTCATGAATTTCAAATAAAGTGAAACATAAATGACGGAAATAAAGAAATAAAATTGAAGACCTGGAGATCGCATGCTTATGTGCCTCACCAAATCACTCTATATGGTTACGGCCAATTGGAGCTTTATTCTTGTCACTTTATTCTTGTCAACAAAGATGCACGTGAGCAAAGGTCTTGGAAGATTGACGTCTTTAAGCACAATTAAGATATGGTGCGATAGAGATAACTGAATCGGCCATGAACACCGGCGAACTTTCCAATAGCGGAGAGAGAGATTGCCATAGATTTAAGTCTCAGTTGTATTTGTAAGCGTTCGTATTCTCTATGACCGGAGCTCTTTGTGGAAAAAAGATGGTTTTGTTTATCTACCTCCCAAATTATTGAAAATGGTTTACATATGATACCTCTGAAGTCAATTAGAAACAAAGAATCGCCCCTAGAATCGTTGACTGCGCGTGTGCTCCTCAGAGGTTTTTCTTCACACGCACGTTCCTCTCCCCATCACTTGTTTTTAGTCTTTTGAAGAAAGGGAGAGAAAGGCTTGTGGGGATAAACTAATCACTGAGTTTTGGGCTTAGATAAGTGAATTAAAATGTACATCTTGTGTAACAAGCTGGTCTAGAGCCAAATTGAATTTGGTCAAATTAGATCAAAATTAATGAGCTTTGACTAACTAGCTAGATGAATGAATTGGGTTGGACTAAGTCTCGAAATAGAACCGAATCGGATTGAGGCCAATTGTATAGCGGTTAATTTTTTTTTTTTTTTTCATTTGTCATCAATTTGCCTATTTATCTATAAGAATGAGTGCTTGAGTTATCGATAAAAATTCGAGTGTCAACACCCACTCAACAACCCTCTTTCTTTATTCACCATTAACCATCATCTGTCTCCAGTCGTTGTGGCACCTATCATCACTGTTGCTTCCTTTATGTCTCTCCACTATCTCTATCATGTCATCTACGATCATCTTTGCTTTCCCTATTTGCTAAAGCCAAAACACACTCTCCCCTCATTCTTTCTCTTCTCTCGCCGCCAAACTTATGTGAGGTCTCGACACCCCCATTGATCACTTGATTTGTCATGGCCTTTGGGATCTCACTTACACCTGGACAGGTTAGATGGGGAGGCAAAACCCATATCTTGAGACGACCTTTTGATCTCATCATTGTTCAACAACTTAATTGTAGATGACGAGAGGAGCTCAACCAAAGGCATAAGCTTGACGTTCAGGCGAGCTCGCCGCCCTTAAATGAGAGAGGGAGAGAGAGATCCACACGAAAGAGGGGACGATGACCAACATTGAAGCAATGGGAAGAGAGAGCGAATGGAATGTGACTGACACTTGCCAGCAACGGCAGTAAGTGGTCAAGCAAGGAAGGTCATGATTGAATGTTTACGTGCTTTTGTGGGTCTAACATACTACTATACTTACATCAACTGATATTCATGATGAGTGTCGCTATGAGAGTGTCCAAATTTTGCCAAATTCTTGGACTCCAAGACAAGCTCTAACTCACAGCAAAACAGGGATAGAGAGAAGGAAAATAAAGAAAAGATAGAATTTGAGCACCAAGATACTGTGGGTCCTTTGAAGTAGACACTAATCAAGACAAAACTTACAAATTGTCTGTTATTAATGATACAACGATGCAAGACAGCATCGCTCATATTGTGGGAAATAGTCTAGACAGAGTTTGTGCCTCGTGGGGGCGTGAATGTGAAAGTTTCTCTTCTTGTCTTGGACAAATCTGTGAAAAAAATGTCTATTCGGAAAAAGGATTATTCAGACCTTAGGATCTGGAGTTTTAGGTCTTCAACCTCCGAAGAAGCCGAAGTCAATCCTTTTCGACTACCTTCATGCTGCCACGAATATAAAATGATCGTATAAGCTAGTTCTGCTGCGTGAGCGGAGTTTATTGATTCTTTCGTGATGGCAATGCTACCATCTGATTGCGACACCCAGAAAAATGTTAAAATGTGTTCTTTGGCTATAATATAGAGAGATAAATGCTTATTGTATTTACCTTGATGGGTTTAGCTGGTTCAGGACCAGTTGAGACATCATTTTTTGGGTCACCAAACTCTATTGAATGTATTTCGACCCTAAAAAAAAAAAACTCTATTGAATGTACCGGTTGTCTCTGGGAACACTTGTAGAAGGAGAAACTATTCCCATTGACCTACCGCATTAATAAAAGGTGCTTCACTACTAAACCCATTACTCAATTAACATTCATATGTCATTCTGATGATGAACTAATTCTCATTCACACATTATCATAGAATCTTTGTACCTTGGTAGATGGCTCTACGTGCATAGGTTGACAAGGGAAAATGTTCAGCGTCCGAGGCTTCATCGTCCCAGCGGTTTCTGTTTCCATGAACGTAATTATTGGCAATTTGTCATTAATTGTAACAAAAAGAGAGTAACTATGAACATGACGCCACACTTTGCCTGTAGAAAGAGAAAGGGAAAGGGAAAAAAAAAATATCGCGATCTTGAGTTTGCTATGCATATCACCGTCCGAGCTTTTGAGGAAAAGGGGAAAAAAAAAAACCAAGCACCCGAAGAATGAAATAAAAGATGAAAGACAATTTATCATGAAAGCATTGAAGTTCTTCATTCATATCTCCAAAGTCAAAGAGCAAAAAATAAGGTAGAGACAGTTCCGATTTCCGATTCTCCGTATGTCTTTCTTGTAAATCAAAATGTTGGTAAACTTTGCGACCGCGAAATTTTTCCAACAGAAGCATAAACATAATAAACAACATCAGGCACAAAATCTTCATAGATGTCTAGAAAACATGAATATAAAAAAGAACAAGACAGAGAGGGATAGACTCATGCCTGTGATCTTGATGATGATGAACGCTTGGCGCCTCTTGTCTGGCTGTCCGCTATCGAGGTACAGAAAAAATGCTTGATCCAGCTCAGCCAAGTCATAAGCTCCATTGTTTTCTTTGCCTCTGAATGAAATAAAGCCCAGAAAAAAGAAGGAAAAAAAGCTGTCCGAAGTCAAAACTCACACTGCTCTAATTGAGGAATTTTAACAAACGGTTTGTGTCCATTGAAAACATTAAATCTGGACAAGAACTCAGAGTAATTTTCCATCTACAACCGACACTAGCACACAATTTCGTCACAGATCATCAAGCGACACTTTGATTTCTCGGTGATTATACATGAGTGACACATGAACGCAACTCGATCTCGTATCTCGCGAAAGACGAAGCAGAACAGGGATAATAAATGAAATTAGAGACAGCGAGAGTCGTAATATAATGGTAATCCACCACTGATTTTTTTTTTGAGGCTATGACAGATCTTATCTTTTGGGATGACTCTCTTTTATCACATCGTTTTGTTTGGTTTTGCAGATCTTTTAGGATTTGCTGTGCTTTGAAGTTTTTTTTTTTGGGTTCTCTTATGTTTGATTATGACAAATGAATGAAAGATAAGAAAAAGAAGCTGTCAAAACTATGTAATCTTATGAGTCAAATAGCAAAACTTATTAACTTCAATGAGGAGAATCCGGGTGCAATTACAGCTTCGGGATTGTAGGATTCAGTACCAAATTTATAGATTCACGTGAGTGATTGATTTCTTGTCATCTCGTTAGTGTTGGGCAAGGTTTATACTCTCCATCGATAGAAAGGAATGTGGGTCCTGCTTTAGATTGAGTGGCAAGGATCTAGGGTAACTGATTCGACGGGAGTCTTAGGGGGCAGTGCCTCCTGGACATCATAGATGTTTTATAGTTTTAGCACATATTTTTTTTATTGATAGTTGGATTTGGGCCATGAATAACTATTGTTACATATATTCTCTTTTACTTGTAATTGAGTGATGATACCGCAAGGTACAATGTGCTAATTATAGTAGATCCTTTGTGGACATAACTTTAATTCGACAGTGAACTAGGATAAAAATCTCGCATCTTAATTTTCTTTATCGTTTTTATGCTTTACTTCGTTTATAATTCGTGCATCGAATGCTAACACCTGGTATCAGAGTAAGGTTTGAGGTTAGATGTGCTAATTATTGTTGAGACACACATGTAAGTTATGTTAGAGAAGTCATACATCAGTGAATTGATGTGGGGTTGAGTAATTAATATGTCCCAGTGACTCATAACTCATTGATTTAAGCTTTTGAATAAAGTGAATCCAACTGGATATATTGATGGGCTCGAACTTGAGCTCCCTCTTGGTGATCTCCAACGACGAAGGTATTGGACTTCTGCTGTATGCTTCCAATAAATGGTGTTAGAGCTGATAGTTGGTTTGTGGTTTACTCTCAATATGTATTGGTGTTTGGTGAATATCTCAACGAAGGAATCTAATGAACAATGCGGTTTTCAAGCAGGTGAACGTTGTGGTGTAACAACCCAGGTTCGATGGTTGTTGATGTTGTTAGGGCTAACCTTATCACCTAGAGGAGGTGAATAAGTGATTTCAAAAGACTTGTAAAACAATACAGAATTAAAAAAATGAGTTTAGAACTAAGTCAGAATTAGTGCATGAATAGCAATATATTCAAATTCACGTGTTTGCAATAAAATCTCAAACGCAATAAGTAGAAGTTCACGAATAGAGAGATTTACACATGATGTTTATAGTGGTTTTGCTTAAATCAAGCCTACATCCACTCTCCATGCTAACAGCTTACTGGCTGGATTTCACTAATCAATCAATTAGAGGTTACAGTAGCAAGTGTTGCTTATATCCAAACACTTTTTCTCGAAATAAGTGCTATTAATACTCAAGTAGATAGGACTCTATATCTCACACCTAAACATAAACCGAATACCTCTCAAAGATTTACAATTGAACGCTCATCGGAGACAAGTGTATAATATTGAAGCTCTCTTTGAACTTTGGAATTTTCGACTCTTGATCTCTCTAACTCTTCGACACCTTGGTTTCCTTTTATACTCCTCCGTCTCAATCTAGCCGTTAGAAAATCTTCAGAGGATCACTCTCCAATCAATCCGTTGGACAAGATAATACAAAGAAAATTTAGTAGCCATTGAGAGATAAAATCAAAATCTCTGCAAATTTAGTCCCACATACAATCTAGATCTAGGTTTCCATAAGTAGAGTTCTTCATTTATAGAAAATAGCTTGTTTATTATAAGAAAGAAATTCAAGCCAAATCACTAGTTGTTGTGAAAATGATTCGCCTCTAAATCTGAACATTGCTTTTTGAGACTCTCTTCAGAGTCTGAACTTATCTTGTGTTAGTATCTAAAGAGATTTCTAATGGAGTCTAAGCACATACAAACTTTAGATGTAATATTCAGAAATTCACTTGAGCTTTCATTTTTTGGTCCCTCTAAGCATATTGGTAATAAAGGCTCTGCCTCGTTGTTCACCTATCCAAGGTCCTTCCAAGCTTTACCAGACATCATGTTCTAAGTTTGTTCACCTTCTACTCAGGTATCTTCAGCTTATAGATACCTCTATGCCCAATGCTTTGTTCACTATCAATAGATGACTCATAACCTTTAGATGATCACTCTTCAATCAATTCGTTGGATAGGATAATACAAAGAAGATTTGGTGGCTATTGAGAGATAAAATCAGAATCTCCATGAAGATAGTCACCAATACAATCTAGATCTAAGTTTCCATAAGTAGAGTCCTTGATCTATGGAAGATAGATTGTCCAACATAAGAAAGAAATTCAAGCTAGCTCACTAGCCATTGTGAAAATGATTCACGTCTAAATCTGAATGTTGCTTTTTGAGACTCTCTTCAGAGTCTGAGCTCACCAGCCTTTGAACTTATCTTGCGTTAGTATCTACGGAGACTTCTCATGGAGTCTAAGCACATACAAATTTTAGATGTAATATTCATAACTTCACTTGAGCTTTCATCTTTTGGTCCTCTAAGCATATTGACAATAACAGCTCTACCTCGTGTTCACCTATCTAAGGTCATTCCAAGCTTTACCAAATATCACATTCTAGGTTTGTTCACTTTCTACTCAGGTATCTCCAGCTTGTAGATACCTCTATGCCTAATACTTTGTTCACCATTAATAGATGACTCACAACCTTCAGATATTTTGTTAATACATCATTTGCACAATGGCTTGTGCGATTTTTCACTTGATTTTGCTCAACCAATAGACACATTAGTAGCCTTTGATTATTTTGTCATCTTAAAACATAATAAGAGATTTTCCTAATGGATGGGATTCAAGTTGAGATATATTGATGCAGAAGAATACCTAAATTAAGGGGGAGCAAACTTAACACTGGAATCACACGTGATGGTAAAGATTATTGAGATACGCATATGAGTTGTGTTAGAAAAGTTCTACTTCAGAGAATTGATGTGGGTTGAGCAGTTAATATATCCTATTTTTTAGTCAGATAATATATTCCAGTTAATATATCCTAGTTGGCTTATAACTTATTGCTCTAGGCTTTTGAGCGAAGGTAAGTTCAACTAGATATATTAATGAGTTCGGACTTGGACTTCCTCTTGGTGATCTCCTTAGATAAATATATTGGACTTTTGCTGCGCGCTCCCTTAGTCGGGACACTTCCTTTACTATGATTAAGAGTAAAAATTAAGTGCCTAATTGTAAGAAGAGTAGTTTAGGCATTAACAGTATTAAATTCGTGCATATGCTTTAGCCACACGTTTTTCTGAAGTGGATTGTTTCTGCAGCTGGAGAATGGGAACGGAACAAAACTCGATTTCCTTCCTTTCTGAATTACTGGATTATCAAAGACGTCCCCAAGACAGTAATTTGTAGTCATGTATTTATGTTTATTGGAAATATGTACCTAAATAACTTTTTTTTATGTGCGTGGATAAATATGGGGGCATTTGAGCCAAAGGCTCAACAAAACACCACGAAGTACATGCTGTAAACTTCTTTAAAAAGTCTAAAACCTATAGTACTTTTACCAATTCAATCTTAAATTTTTAATTTTTCCAATTCAGTCCTAAACCTTTTACATTTGTACTAATTCAGTCTTAAAAACTTTTATATTTTTTTATCAATTCAATCAATCTGGCCATTTTTTTGCCTACCAGCGGTGACATGAACCCGGCGGGCATTGATATCAACCCGACTGGCGCTAATGGGGCAATATTAATTTTTTAATATTTTAAATTCTTTTCTTTCTTTCTTTTTCTTTTTAGTATTCATCTTCTTCCTCATTGGCGATTAGCAGGAGGCATGGGCTGGTGAGGACCTCGCTGGCCACTAGCGTCGCTATCTCTAAGCGAGGCCGGCGACACCACTATGGCGTTGCCGTCGTTGTCCATGATAATTGCCCACCATCATCAGAAAAAAACCCTAGAACGCATCATACTCTTCTGATTCTTCCCGTTCCAGCTCAAGCATTTTAACTGGCATAGATGCAGGAACAACTTGGCCAAGTAGCAGCATCACCACCGCATGTTTGAGTTCCTCTAGACATTCTGTGGACACCCGAAGACTGAGAGAAGTTTTGAGTTGGACGAGGCAAAGGATTTAGAAAAGATTAGTCGTAACACTGATGTGGGGGTTTCTTGCCAGTCAAAAAATCCAGCGTGGGCTCGAGGGTTGCTACGAATTGGCTGGAAATCCAGCTGGGTGATGGCGAGGTCGAGCTCACCCAGCGACAGCGACGCCGGCCTCGCTAGTGGCTGGCGAAGACCTCCAGCCAGTTGCCAATGAGGGAGGAGGAGGAAGATGATGAACAGTTAAAAAAAAAGGAAAGAAAATAAATAAATATATTAAAATATTAAAATTTATTAAATATTGCCTTGTAGCGCTAGCCGCCGGATGGACTAAATTAGTTAAAAACAAAAGGTTAAAACTGATTAAAAATGCAAAAATCTTATACTGAATTGACAAAATGCAAAGGTTTAGGACTAAATTAACAAAATTGCAATATGTTTAGGACTTTTTGGGAATTTTCGATATAGCTAATCACATCATCCATGTGGATAATCGTAAGCAATCTTGGTATCAGTGTTTCAGTGCGATTTAATAATCGAACCGAATAACTGAACTGAAAAATGAGAAGTTATATTCCTATTACTTGAACAAGAGCCGAACCGAAATGCAAGAAATTTCCAGTTCGGTTCAGTTCGGTTAGCGATTATGTTCGGTTTTCTAGTTCGTTTTTTGGACACCTCTAAGCAAGGACTTCCTCGACTCAATATTCAATTTTGGGTAAAAATAGGACATGGAATTTTTAGTTCAGTTCAGTTCAGTAGCAGTGGTTGATTTTTTTTCGGCATGCATGTGTAGAAAAATGCAGCCTCTCCACCTCTTCAATTATTCATGTCTCCTAGTCCCATTCAAGAGGATTTTGTTTGTGTTTTCCGCGGCTTCACGGAGTCGTTGATGATGACTACAGATGATTCCAATCCCAAAAACTTCTCCCAAATCGCTACTCTTGGGGACGCCCGTCATCACTATCAAACGGATCGCCATCATCACCCTCGGACTTGACTCCAATCGCAAGCAGCATCCCTTTGGGGTCGAGCGCTTTTGCCCATCTCTGTTGTAGCATGAAGCTTGATGCCCATGGTTGTGAAGATGCAGCCCAAAAGCTTACTAGCCTACAAGACGCGAACTCGGAAGCTTAGGATTTAGCATGACAACAAGTAGACAAGAGGATCGATATGGAGGGCAGCCACCTAGCCGGCTGCAAAACAAAGGAAACAATAGAAGAAGAAGAAAAAAAAACAAAAAAAATAAAAAAAA